>JASDQU010108502.1:12835-25180 GCA_032191745.1 Picea mariana | reverse complement strand
TGTAAAAAATTAAGTTCCACTAGAGTTTATACTTTATGTATAGAATTTACCTTAAGTTATTTGTTCTTCAAATCTATGTTTAATCTTGTTCTATCTGTACTTCTTCCGCGTAAAGGAAATAGTAAAAGAAGTACCCAGAATCCCCATCTAGATTCTCTTCTATTGGACAAACTGTCCATGACGTAAATAAACGATTACAGTAGCTTCATAATGTGTATTTTAAATTCATTTTATACTTGTGTTCTTGTCTAAGTTCTTAATAAAAAACTCGTAAGTTTCGATATCTATGGAAACAATGTCCCGCAACCTTGTCTATGGCCTAGAATTGGGTAGTATGTGCCTCTGTGGGGCATGTGATCATATTGTGTGTCAAATACGAATTTTCCAAAACATAAATTTATTCCTAAGTGCACACATACTTTAATAATTAATTATTTTGGGGGATATTACATCAAACATTTGAATGAATTGTCCAAAGTGCTACAAGTGGAATGAGTTACCTCAAAGAACTTCCATGCCTTAGGCATGTTTTCACCAATACTTCTTCCAAATCAAACCAACGACCCTCCAAAATATATGATTCATTTCACAATCATCTACAAGTCACCAAGGTGTTCTCTACCTCATCCAATGTCCCATACCAAAGGAGATCAAACACCACCCAGGTCACTTGGTCTACATTCTTCCCATTCAAGTTGACTACCAATAATTCTTGGTCGACTTCTCTGTCGATTCCATCCATCTCCTATAAAGAAACTTCATTGTGCCTCCCGTAAGTGTCCACACTCTAGCATTACTGCCATGACTATTAATTCATCACATGACCCAAGAAATATGGATAAGCAACCAAACGCCAGGGTGCCTCACCCATCCTATCAAACTCAACATGTACATAGTTCACTACCTACTTCATCGCAACGACCTATCCAATGTGCCTCATCAAATAGTTAGGAATTTTACTCAAGCCACCTCCATGAATGCATCCCAAATATGCCTAAGTCCACCACAGGACTTGTCCAAGTAGGTCATCCCAATCTATCCACACATTCTCCTAACCAAGACGTCCCAACTACTACATGACTTATTCGAATCTTCATCCATTGATTCACCTTTAAGTTTGTCGATTCTCACCATGGAAACAGATTTCACATGAACCACAGAGTCAACTGACTTCCCTTCAAAGAACTCATTGAAACACTTAGGAAATGAAAGAACTCGAAATTGACCATACTTTTCCAATGGAATCCTTCCCCGCACCCATCGTTCAAGTCTATTATCTTGGACCCTTTCTTTCCTAAGAAATCGACTCTCCACATGAACTCCCCTCAATCATTGTCCACAACTCCACAAACTTGCAAGAATTTCGTTTCACTAGAAGGTTGATTCGATTCGTCCACTTCAAAAATATTTCCAAGTCCCAAACTTCACATGAAACTGGTCGAACTCATATCTAATGTCTATCCATCTCTACACCTTGATTTCTTTTGCTTCAAGGCACCATTCACCCATCGCCCGATTGTTAAATCATACTTTTGTTAACTGATTGTTATAACTCTACAAAGAGTTGCCTCATATGAAGGCTACAATAAACCCACTCATCCAACAACCTAGCTCAACTCAACTGGTGTTCTCAGTGATGCATGACATGAATATCATGATGGAAATGTTCCCAACTAATGGCCTACTGGGGAGCTCCTCTAAGTCGCCTCAATTCATTCACCCAAGTTCTTCAACTTGTTGCAACCCAAAACTTCTCCCCTTCACGATCACATATGTGATCTCCCTTTGCTTTTAGCTTTTTTATCACTTATGTGGTTAGATATACGACAAGTCATGTGAGTAATCCTACATTCATATGCCTTCTCCAAGTGCTCAATTCACCCAACTAACTCTATGCCTAGTCTCTCCAAGGTGTGTACAACATGCCCGACACTCACTTTCTTCACACATCAAACTAGCCAGGTATGTACTTAAGTTGTCTCTACAATCAATTCTATGACAAGTTTTGTGATGAACTCTACCATGAGTTATGTGATCACCCACCATGTCCAAGTACTTTGTTTCACCACAAAATTTTCTCTGGTCTGCACCAAGTGTGTTCCCAAATCTATCTTTCACTACACTATAGAGAGAACCTCTATCGTAAGTCTAATCTAAATTCTATGATGAAACATTTCATTCCACCAAACAATTCACTAAGTCTGTGAACTTTCCCATTGAACCAACTTCACAACAAACAACCTTCTCAACAAGTGTTCCCCACCACAATTATTCTGACTACAAGAGTGGTAAAGAGAACCATATTGCTTTGATACCATTTATAATCGAGATAGTGGTGAAGAGCTCACCAATCCTTCATCGAAATATGCAATGAACAAGCTTTGATACCATCTGTCACATACCCACAATGTTCCTAGCCAAATCTTGTGATCGTGCATAACTTGAGGGAATGCAACACCACGACGTTTCTCACTTAGTTGCTTGGCAACACCAAGGATACTTCATCCAAACTACATATCTTCACCTAGAGAATACCCATACTCCTTTCTATCCTACTGACAAGTCATATTCCTACTCTAGTGAAACTCTTGTATACTTAGACATTTTTTAACAACTTAACACTTAGTCATATATAATCATACATCCATGAACATGAGAAAACAAGAGAAAGATTGTGGAACAAATGAAAGACATACACAGAAATAGTGTGGGTCACACGAACCGTGCCTAACACCCAACTAAGTATTTGTTATTGTGAAACATTTACAATATGAGCACTATTGGATCAGTTTACAATTGGGCAACATCACATGACTCGCCTCACCTCACTAAGATACTCATATACATATTTGTGAAACCAATTATCTCTGTCACAACTGTCTCTGCAACCTCTTATGGTGCACCTCAAATGTTCCCTTGACCGCATACCTTTTGTCTCTTTTTTACCGCAGAGTTTACCAAGTTAACACATACTTGTGATTTTTTCTACTAGCATGCCTCAAACCTACAACAAGATTTCCCCCAAACTCAGCCAAAAATAATGTCACCCCAAATATGTCCATTAAAATCTCCTCAAGGAAACACAATTCCTCCCAAGTGGAGCGACTTTTCTCCTTGAGGGAGCTTTCCCTCTTTATCTAAGTCTGCCTTAGAATCAGAGAGTTGATCTTGCTCTCCTTTTCTTCAAATATTCCTTCCTTGGTTGTGCACCCTTTTTCTCTTATAGGGACTTCAAAGATAACCATTGTGAATTGTCACATCCTTTGGGGGTGTCACACCCCTTCGCGAACCCATGTGTCTAAATGAATCATCGTGCCCCTTCACAGACCCAGACGCCCAAATGAATCACTGCACCCCTTAGAAAACCCATTTGCTCAAACGAACCCATGTGCTCATCAATCGTCATGGCCCTTGGGACCAACACACCAAACCTTGGTGTGCCCCTCATTTCGGTGCACCCCAATCTCTTGGTCACTTTATATGTGGTCGCTTCACACGTGGGCAATCCCCTTGGTGCATATGCATGCCCAAGGCACCCACTTTCCCAAATAGTGTAACACTTGGGTGCCAAAGAAACCCTAAGTTATGTCTCCTTAAGGACTTGGTTGAGGGTCTATGTGCCCTTCTATAAGAAGACCTTACATCCTCCCCCACCTCAATTCATTGTCGTGATTGGAAACATCCAAAAAATATGCAATATCCAAGTCTATGCCCGAACTCATGCCCATGTCGCAACTAAGTCTGCTAGAAACCCCAAGTTCCATACAAACTAGAAACCCCAAATTTTCCTGCGAAGTGGAAACCCAAAGCTTCCATGAACCAAATTGTACTACACTGAAATCCACACAATTTTATATGATTTTGTTGCCTTGTTGTTTTTCGGTTTTGTTACTATTGATGTTGCCTTATACAAATTATTGTTTCCCACTTCACTTCAAAAATTTTCTGAAGTTTTGAACTCATGTGATCTTGTTGTTTCCCCCATACCTCAACCAACTTTTCCATGTCTCTACACACTGAATTCCCCATGCATTGGACTAATTGGGTAGCTATTCCAAATGATGAGAATGCACTTCCTCCTTCCCAAACTTAGTCTTTTTAGTCGCATCTCTATCACTTTTTCCAACTCCAAAGACTAATGAAAGTGTCCACTCTTGCATCATTGTTGTTTCATTCGTCCAATCTTCGTTAAGGAGAACCTATGAAATTTATAAGTGCTACACTTTGAACTTGTTGGCACATATGTACTCTTGAACCACTTGTCATGTTGTTGTTCTCACCAAAGTTTTGAACTAGTGGAATGGCCAGTCCAACCATCACACTCCTTGATATTGCACACCCTCATGCACAAATTGGTCACTTCCTTTCACAATTTGTTCCATATACACAACCATCAAATCAAGGAAAGGTATCCCCTAAGCTTGTTTCACTATGAATTCATCACAAAACAAAGTCTTCTGCAACAACTTGACTCCATTTTCCACCTCATGGAACAATTAGCCAATATTTGCACCAAGAACTGCACATCTAGACTACCTTTGTCTCATTACTTCATCACCTTTCCATGTTATTGTGTCTACCTATATATGCATAGCTTGAGTCACCCTCAAGTCTATTGGTTCTCACCGCGGAAATGGATTTCACTTGAACCACCAAGTCATTTGAATTCCCTTCAAAGAACTCATTGCAACACTTAGGAAATGCAAGAAATCGAAACCAACCATACTTTTCCAATGACATCCTTCACTGCTCCCAAGGTTCAAGTCTATTGTCTTGGACCTTATCTTTCCCAAGTAACTGAATCTCCACATGAAATCCCCTGTATCATCATCTACAACCCCACTAACCTACAAGACTTTCGTTGTGATACAAGATTGAATCAATTCATCCACTTCACAAATCTTTCTAAGTCCCAAAATTCGCATGCAACTGGTCGTACTTGTTATCACATATAGTTGTCAAGGGCCGCAGGCCGCAGCCATGAGCGTAAAATCACAACATTCAAAATGACCTGTTATGAGCTTGAATCAAGCAAACATGCAAGTTCAGTTTTCAGTGGCTGGGATTCCATGTGGATTTTAGATCGTCGGTTCGTGGTTATTCGGAATCTAAAAGTTGCTCGAAGTTTAGTACCGGGGCAAAGGCCCGAGATCAAAGGTTGAGAAAATATTTAATCTTGGTCATAGATCTCATTAGGAGAGATCAACGGTGGAAAATAATCGCAGAAATCAAGAGTTCAAAATGTCATTAAAGTTGTTCGTCAAAGGTCCGAACTCCCGAAACCCGAAATTATTGTGGGTCCTCCGATCCAGCAGGACGCGTGGCACGAGATCCGAACTGTGGAGAAAGTAATTTCGGGAAAACTGAAGTGAGGAATGCGAAAATTTCCCAAGTCTCGAAATTCCGAAGGCCCGAGGTCCCGAAGTGTCGAAATTAATCTGGACCACCCGTCATTGGGGACATGTGGCTGAAATCCGTGAGCTCTGGATAAAGGCCCGAAGTAATTCTCGACCATTCGATTCGTGAGGACATGAGTCAGTATATCGCCAGCTTCAGGTAAAGGCCTTTGAGAGCCCAGGTTTGAGATTTCATTTTCCCGGAGTCCGAAGACCCAAAAAGTGTCTTAGTCGTCGATCTCAGGGAGTCACGTGTCGTCAGATCCTTAGCTCTGGGGGTTTTGCTTGGGGAAAATATAGCTTTAAGTTTGAAATGTTTGCAGCCCGAATCACGAAGCAGGTATCAGTCATTGATTCAAAAAGGGAATATTTGATCCATTGATTTAGAGGGGGCATATTTGAGCCACTGACCGTGAAGCCTCATCCAAGATCATGATATCGATGACCACAGTCCATTGCAGGAACGCAACATGCTCGGGCAATAATTTTCTTGAGCGGCCCCACAATTGAAACCATGGTAATTCAAAAGCAATATGTGGTGAAGGGAGATCGATTGTGGGCCCAAAAGCGATCTAAATCCAAACCACCTTTGAGCGGCCCTGCAATAACATTCTCATATAACATCCTATCCAAGAACAAACGTGCCCGCCACCTAAGCATTAAGCCACGTCGCAATCCCGCGAAAAGGCAGTTAATGAAAGAAGAGTTGGTGGTTGAAACCTTGGCTCACTCCATAAATGGAAGACATGGAAGGCCCGGTTGTGGGTACTGAACCGTCAGCCTGTGGTACCCCTATGGACAGATTTTCCTGCAGACCCATGTCGATCTGAGCTCGCATCTAACAGAGGGATACATGCACAGTCTAACAAAAGACTGCTCCAAGCAAATCTTTGAATGTGGTGATCAGATCACACCCCTAAGACCGGGAGGAAGCTTTGAGAATTGTTATGACTGTATTTTTGTTGTAAGCCTAAGGGCCTGGATTGTAAATTGTTATGTTAATGAATATTCCTTTAAGTTGTTATATCATATCGTCTTCTTAGTTTTCATTTCCTGTTTTCATTCTTGTCTGAATGTAATCTCTTTGATTTATAGATTCCTTAGGAAATAGAGGATATGTTGTCGTCATGCCCATCTTTCATGGTTCAGCAGACATTTTTGTTTCTTGTTCTTTTATGAATGTAATCTCTTTGATTTATGGATTCCTGAGGCGATGCAGAATCTGTTGTCATCATGCCCATCTTTCATGGTTCAGCAGACATTTTTGTTTCTCATTCATGTCTGAATGTAATCTCTCTGATTTATGGATTCCTGAGGCGATGGAGGATCTGTTGTCATCATGCCCATATTTCATGGTTTAGAAAACGTCCTATGTTTTTCTTCTTGTTTGTATCATTGTAAACCCCCCGATTTCTAGATTCCTGAGGCAATACAGGTTCTGTTGTCATCTTGCCCATTTTTTATGGTTTATCATTCAGACACTTTCTTCCTTTCTCCTTCCCACCAGGATTTAAATCCTTTGTCTGATAGGGATCTTAAATTCCTTCATTGAGCAGATTGTTTATGACTCCATAGCCCAATGGCCCATCACTAATCTATAGTGATCTCCGTTGTCTTTCCTTTCCTTAAAGTCTCGCTGACTCACCCACTCACACCCTTTTAATCCACAAATATTTTGATGGGTATTGGGCTTATCCTCTTGCAGTCGGAGGGTGACTCTCAGTGCTAACATTCATGGCACTGTTGTTGGCGACGGAAATGAATATATCTTTCCTGGGAGAATGACAACGAATAGATCCAGTTTTAGATGGTGAACTAAGGTTGAACACATTATTCTGACTACTTATCTTTCACCATGGCGACTCCACTTTTTGAAAATCTAATGGCGACTCCACTGGTTTGAAATGGAAAGAATCATGACTCAGAGGTTTTCTCCTTTTAATTTTTCTATTGTTCTTGGTTTTCCTAATGTTGTCCCTACTCCAAATGAATGGGGTGATTATTTGCCCATATTTAGACAGTGTAAAGAGGATAACCCTGCTCAGTATCTCCATGAGTTTCATGAACTCATGCATCAGTGGGAGATACATCATGAAGATGTATTAATGAAGATGTTCATGTTCTCATTAGCAGGAGATGCTCGTTAGTGGTATCACTCCTTACACCCTGCTAGCATCTCCTCCCTAGGAGAATTTCATGCAGCTTTCAATAGGCATTGTCAAAAGTTTTATTATTCTAAGTTAATCTGTCATAATTGTTGTGAGGAGTATAGAGATATTGTTCAGGACATAGTTCGTTCTTGCGAAAGTTGTGAGGATGAGGGACATCCTTTGGAGGAGTTGATGGAGCTGATATAATCAGTTTATGCAAGTATAGATAAATTGAAGGTAGATTTTTCTCGCCGCTCTTACGAAGAAAATACAGAGGATATTCTAGTCCTGGAAACAAATGTTCTTGGAAGCCCTGCTTATGATGAAGAAGTGATGTCAAATACTGACCAAGAACAAATGGTTGTTGATGAATATCCCAACGAATATGATGAAGAGCAGAGCTCTCCCATGGTTCTTGTTTATTATGATTGTGAATCTGATCCTTGCGAGAGCCATGAAGGAGAAAAGGAGGATCCAAATGCACAGCTTATCTCCTATTCAGAACATGTAAATGAGCAGATATCACCTAGTACCAGCTAGCCCATGTATGACAGCTATGAATCATATTCTGAACTGGAAAAGAAGGATTTCCAAGAACATACAGTAGATCCCTATCCTCTATTCACTAACAAAAATTATCATGAGTAAATCAGCCATCCTGGGCCTGTAGAAGACCAAGAGTAGAACTTTCCCATGGGTCCTATTTATGATGATTATGACTCTGATCCTTGGGAGAGCCATGAAGAAGAAAAGGACCAACAAAAGGGGCATTTTGGTTTCTGTCCTGAGCCTATAAGTGAGCATCCATCGCCTAAGAGTAGTCATCCTGCATCAGCCTTTCACCCACCTGCGCTTTCCAGAGACATTCAACCATGCATGAGCAACTGTGGAGCAGAGTAGGCTTTATGATACAAATTTTCTGGAGTTTTCCACTCATTCTATGAACTTGTGGGGGAGTACATGTAGTTGCATTTCCTCCATGATTTGAAGCCTCTGGGTCCGATCCCACCATTGCCATCTGGAGGAAAGCTGAAGGATGTAATTGTTCTGTTGTCATAATTACATCATATGTTATTCATCACTGACAGAGTAGATGAGCTTCCAGTTAGGAAGTTACTTAAATGGCTATGGTGGAAGTTTTCTTTCATCTATCACTATGTAAAAAATCAATTAGTATAGGAATGTACATAAATAACCTCCTTCGGAGCCCATGTATTTTCTTTCGTTTAGAATAGTGTGTTTGTCGACCTGTAGTCCTCAGCAAAAAAATTTGAGCTAGACTCCATAGCCCAATGCATAAGGCGACTGGAGCTGCTTGTTCTTGGAAGCTTGCAGGGAGCATGCCATCCCCTGTGGAGCCCAATGTTATCACATATAGGTTTCAAGGGTTTCATGCCACAACCATGAGCGCAAAAGCAAAACATTCAAAATGGCCCGTTATGAACTTGAATCAAGCAAACAGGCAAGTTCGGTTTTCAGCAGCTAGGATTCCATGTGGAGTTCATATCGACGGTTCGCGGTTATTCAGAATCTAAAAGTTTCTCGAAGTTTAGTGGTGGGGAAAAGGCCCAAGATCAAAGGTCGAGCAAATATTTAATATGGGTCATAGATCTCATTAGGAGAGATCAACGGTGGAAAATAATCACGGGAATCGGGAGTTCAAAATTTCGTTAAAGTTTTTCGTCAAAGGTCTGAACTCTTGAATCCCAAAATTAGCGTGGGTCATCCGATCAAGCAGGACGTTTGGAACTAGATCCAAACTGCGGAGAAAGTCATTTCGGGAAAAATGAAGTGAGGAATGCACAAATTTCCCAAGTCCCAAAATGTCGAAGGCTCGAAGTCCCGAAGGCCCGAGGTACCCAAGTGCTGAAATTAATTTGGACCACCCATCAACGAGTACATGTGGCTGAAATCTGTGAGCTTTGGATAAAGGCCCGAAGTAATCCTCGGTTGTTTGATTCATGAGGACACGCATAAGTATATCGCTAGCTACGGGTAAAGGCCTTTGAGAGCCCAGGTTTGAGATTTCATTTTACCAAAGTCCAGAGACCCGAAAAGCGTCTCATTCATCTATCTCAGGGAGCCACATGTCGTTGGATCCTTAGCTCTAGAGGTTTTTCTTGGGGAAAATATAGTTTGAAGTTTGAAAGGTCTGAAGCCCGAATCGCGAAGAATATCTCAGTCGTCGATTCGAAAAGGGAAGATTTGATCCATTGATTTGGAGGGGAAAGATTTGAGCCGCTGACCATGAAGCCTCATCTAAGATCATGATATCAACGACCACAGTCCATTGCGGCAACGCAACATGCTCGAGCAATAATTTTCTTGAGCGGTCCCACAATTGAAACTATGGTAAGTCAAAAGTGATATGTGGTGAAGGGAGATGGATTGCGGGCCCAAAAGCGGTCTAAATCCAAACCACCTTTGAGCGGCCCCACAACCATGTGCTCATATAACATCCTATTCAAGAGCAGCACGTGGCTGCCCCTTGAGCATTAAGCCATGTCGCCATCTTATGAAAAGGCAGTTAATGAAAGAAGAGTCGGTGGTTGAAACCTCGGCTCACTCCATAAATGGAAGGCATGGAATACCCAGCTATGGGGACAGAATCGTCAGCCCATGATACCCCTGTGGACATATTTTCCTACAGACCCATGTCGATCTGAGCTTGCGTCTAATAAAGGGATACATGCATAGTATGATAGAAGACTGCTCCAAGAAAAACGTTGAATGTGGTGATCAGATCACACTCCTAAGAGTCGGGCACTGATCTAAGTATAAAAGAGATCAATTTAGATTTTGTAAAAGGGGGGGTAGTTTTGGCCCAGACCGGGGGGGATCTTTGAGAGTTGTTATGAATGTATTTTTGTTGTAAGCCTGAGGGCCTGGATTGTAAATTGTTATGTTAATGAAGATTTCTTTAAGTTGTTATATCAGATCGTCTTCTTAGTTTTCATTTCCTGTTTTCATTCTTGTCTGAATGTAATCTCTCTGATTTATGGATTCCTGAGGCGATGGAGGATTTGTTGTCGTCATGCCCATATTTCATGGTTCAACAAACGTTTTTGTTTCTTGTTCTTGTATGAATGTAATCTCTCTAATTTATGGATTCCTGAGGTGATGGAGAATCTGTTGTCGTCGTGCCCATCTTTCATGGTTCAACAAATGTTTTTGTTTCTCGTTCTTGTCTGAATGTAATCTCTCTTATTTATGGATTCCTGAGGCGATGGAGGATTTGTTGCCATCATGCCCATATTTCATGGTTTAGTATACCTCCTATGTTTTTCTTCTTGTCTGGATCATTGTAAACCCCCTGATTTCTGGATTCCCGAGGCGGTAGAGGATCTGTTGTCATCTTGCCCAATTTTTTATGGTTTATCCTTCAGACACTTTCTTCCTTTCTCCTTCCCACCACCATTTAAATCCTTTGTCTGATAGAGAGATTAAATGCCTTCATTGAGCATATTGTTTATGAATCCATAGCCCAATGGCCCATCACTGATCTACAGTGATCTTTGTATCTTTCCTTTCCTTAAAGTCTCGCTGACTCACCCACTCACACCCTTTTAATCCACAAATATTTTGATGGGTACTAGTATTATCCTCTTACAGTCGGAGGGTGACTCTCAGTGCTAAAGAACTCATATCCAATTTCTCTCCATCTTCGCACCTTGAATGCCTCCATTTCAAGGCACCATTCACCCACCACCGACTATCAAGTCATATCGTTGTTAATCGACTGTTGTAACTTTGTGAAGAGCTACCTCATATGAAGGCTATAGTCAAAACACTCATCCAAGAACCCAACTCAACTCAACTATTGTTCTCTATGATGCATGACATGAATACGTAATGATAGAAATTTTCCCAACCAATGGCATGTTGTGGAGCTCCTCTAAGTTTCCTCAATTTGTTCACCCAAGTGATTCAACTTGTTGCAACCCAGAACTCCTCCTCTTTACAATCAATTCTACGATAACCCTCTGCGCTTCTCTTCTATGATCACTTCTATGTTTATATTTGTGACATGTCATGTGACATATCCTATGTTCATCTACCTTGCCTAAGTGCTTAGATCACCCAATACAATTTGCATCTAGTCTCTCCAAGGTGTGGACAACAATTCCAGCACTGACTTCCGCCACACATCAAACCAACCAAGTTTGTACCCATGCACTTGTCAACCATCGTGCCCCTTGGGACCGGCATGCCCCAATCTCTTCGTCGCTTCAAAATTGGCCACTTCACACTTCAAAAATCCTATTGGTGCATATGAATTCCCAACTAGTGCAACACTCGGGTGCCTAAGCAACCCTGATTTTTGTCTCCTTAAGTACTTGGGGGAGGGATTATGTTCCCTTCTATTAGAAGACCTTAAATCCTCCCATGTGATGTCCCGTCCCCAAGATTAGGCCAGCAGGGAGTGACTTAGTAGTCTATATGTTCCCGTAGACTATAGTCAGGCACAAACAGGGAACCAGATGGAGAAATAAGGAGGAATTAACGGCTAAACAACGAATTAAGCCAAAATACTTAGGAAAAGTCACTTAATCCTAAGTCAACGAAGAATTAGAATGAAAATGTGATAAGGGGGGACTTAATTGACAAATAAATCAATTAGGAGGAAAGGCACCTAGGTTAAGTGATGTCAACGAAGAATTAGGTCGGGAAAGATATAAAGGGAGGAATTTGACCTAATTCCTCATTATGCATTGTTATGATTTGATGTTGAGAGCTTCCAAAGAAGGAGGAGAGCCGACCTTATTGTTTTGTGGATTTCTGGAGGAAACCACCACCCT
>JASDQU010108502.1:0-12735 GCA_032191745.1 Picea mariana | reverse complement strand
AAACCCCCCGGGGGTCCAGATCTGGTGTCGTAGAGGTCCGATCCGAGTTTCGATAGACATCTATTCCAGTCTAGAGACCAGGGCACATCTATTGGAGCAGTTCTGAGCACATTCTGACGGTGGGTTCTTCAGATCGGGTTTTCCAGCTGGTAGTGGTTACCGTATTTCTCTGGAATTGCTCATTTTTACCGATCTATCTGTGCATGCATCAGATCTGCTATCTTCATATGATCACAAGTATTTTTTTGTCATTCTATTGTATTCCAGTACATATCCAGGAGATCTTACTGACGTCGACATTTGGTGTTGCATGCAGATGTTCCAGGGCAGATCCGGCCAAACTCTTCCGACCCATTTCATCATTTGACGAGACGATCGTTTTGAGCCATATAGCAGCTGATTTCGACGGTGGAATCTTTTGGGGCGCATTCAGTGTCCAAGGAGGGGCGCAAACCCCCCGGGGGTCCAGATCTGGTGTCGTAGAGGTCCGATCTAAGTTCCGACAGACATCTATTCCAGTCTAGAGACCAGGGCGCATATATTGGAGCAGTTTCGAGCACATTCTGATGGTGGGTTCTTCAGATCAGGTTTTCCAGCTGGTAGCGGTTACCGTATTTCTCCGGAATCGCTCATTTTTATCGATCTATTCATGCATGCATCAGATATGCTATCTTCATATGATCACAGGTATTTTTTTTTCATTCTATTGTATTCCAGTACAGATCCAGGAGATCTTACTGACGTCTAGATTCTATATTTCCAGTAGGCTATTGTATTTCCATGCTCGAACCGTTATTATTCATGATATTGAGCAGTTAACATTCTATACTCTTGCATGCACTCTTTTGTGATTGTTAAACATTAAATATGCAACATGCACATGTAATAACCCACATGCACCTACAATAACCAACATGCAACCACAATAACCGAAGAACACCTCAAACACACAGCTAAAACACATCCAAAAACCCCCAGTGTATCAGATCTGCATGCCAGGGCATTAGAGCCGTAGCAAATATCTTGATCAGTCGGATCAGGGATATTTCAGTAGTATCAGTGAAATATCCCTGATCCGACTGATCAAGATATTTTCTACGGTTCTAATGCCCTGGCATGCAGATCTGATACACTGGGGGTTTCTGGATGCGTTTTAGCTGTGTGTTTGAGGTGTTCTTCGGTTATTGTGGTTGCATGTTGGTTATTGCAGGTGCATGTGGGTTATTACATGTGCATGTTGCATATTTAATGTTTAACAATCACAAAAGAGTGTATGCAAGAGTATAGAATGTTAACTGCTCAATATCATGAATAATAACAGTTCGAGCATGGAAATACAATAGCCTACTGGAAATATAGAATCTAGACGTCAGTAAGATCTCTTGGATCTGTACTGGAATACAATAGAATGACAAAAAAATACCCGTGATCATACGAAGATAGCAGATCTGATGCATGCACGGATAGATTGGTAAAAATGAGCGATTCCAGAGAAATACGATAACCGCTACCAGCTGGAAAACCCGATCTGAAGAACCCATCATCAGAATGTGCTCGGAACTGCTCCAATAGATGCACCCTGGTCTCTAGACTGGAATAGATGTCTGTCAGAACTCAGATCGGACCTCTACAGCACCGGATTTGGACCCCCGAGGGGTTTGCGCCCCTTCTTGGACACTGAATGCACCCCAAAATATTCCACCATCGGAATCAGCTGCTATATGGCTCAAAACGATCGTCTCATCAAATGATGAAATGGGTCGGAAGAGTTTGGTCGTATCTGCCCTGGAACATCTGCATGAAACGCCAAACGTCTGTCCGGAATGACTGTGCCCAAAATGGCCGGATGGATCAATCTGCAAGATTCCACCGTCGAAATCTGATGAAAGATTGTTCAAGGGAAGTGCCCTGGATGGATCTCTACTAGGTCGGAATGAATCTACAATCGGGACACAGGTCTATTGCAGATCTCTGAATCCTCAAAATAGCTTGCGCCCTCCTTGGCTGAGTTGCGCCCTCCACAGTGAATACTCTTGAAATGAATGGTGAAATACCTGGATGGTATCTCCGATGGGCTAGGGTGTGTCTCTCAACACCGAAACCGATCAAGGGTGGTGGTTTCCTCCAGAAATCCACAAAACAGTAAGGTCGGCTCTCCTCCTCCTCTGGAAGCTCTCAACATCAAATCATAACAATGCATAATGAGGAATTAGGTCAAATTCCTCCCTTTATATCTTTCCCGACCTAATTCTTCGTTGACATCACTTAACCTAGGTGCCTTTCCTCCTAATTGATTTATTTGTCAATTAAGTCCCCCCTTATCACCTTTTCATTCTAATTCTCCGTTGACTTAGGCTTAAGTGACTTTTCCTAAGTATTTTGGCTTAATTCATCGTTTAGCCATTAATTCCTCCTTATTTCTCCATCTGGTTCCCTGTTTGTGCCTGACTATAGTCTGCAGGAACATATAGACTACTAAGTCACTCCCTGCTAGCCTAATCTTGGGGATGGGACATCACATCCCCCACCTCAATTTGTTGACATCTCTGACAACATACACAAATATACAATATCCAAGTCTCTGCCTGAACTCGTGCCCCCATCACAACTAAGTCTGTTGGAAACCCCGAGTTCTGTACCAGCAGGAAACCCAAAATTTTCCTGCGAGGAGGAAACCTCAAGTTTCCACAAACCAAAATGTATTGCACCCAACTCTGCACAATATTTTGTGATATTGTTTCCTTGTTGTTTGGTTCTATTGTTACTGTCCTTTCCTTCTACAACTAAATTTTTCCCACTTCACTTCAAAATTTCACCTAAGTGTTGAAATCATGTGATCTTGCATCCACCCCCATACTTCAACCAACTCGGCCATGTCTCTACACACTGAATTACCCCATATCTTAAATTAATTACACACTGAATTACACCATCACCAACGTTGTGGGTAACAATGCTTTTGAGGTCAACACTCCACCATTCCTTGGCTTACACCCAGTGTTCAATGTGGACATCCTTCGACCATTTTTTCCACCATTATTGGACACCTCAGAGATCGTAGAACAGTTGAAACCAACATAGGTCAACCCTGACTACATGGAACAGGAATCCATTGATCAGATAGTGGACACATAGGTCAAAGGCACTTGCCAACAGAGCATCCAACTTTATCGAGTTGTCAAGGTAGGGTAGCTCCTACACCAAGGCAAGTGGCTCACCTAGGGCCAAATCCAGCAGAAGTTTCCTCACCTAATGGGGGAACTCAATTTAATGGATACCATTGCTTCCTAAGGGGGGAGGATTGATCCAAGTGGATATTGGTAGCCACCCACCTATTCCAACTGACTCTTGTCATTTTTTAGTTCAACACGTTCTTTTGTACTTATTTGTAATTGTGGTTTATATACTTCTGGGGATGTTTGAATCCCTACACATATTCCAGGTGGATACTAGTGGCCTCTCACCTAATCCAACTGGATTATTTTGTATGCTTTCATTTCATCACATCTTGTTGTACTTCCAGGGCCATTTTAGAGGCCTAAACAATGATTTTTTTGCTCGCCACAGTAAAAATGTAGATAGATTCAGAGTTTGATGACATAATGTGTAGTTCTCTAAAATACCTTTCCAATGGGCTATCACGCACCTAAAATGGAGTTCGTGTGAAAAAATTATGACGCCAAGAAGTTGAGATACCAACTTACCCAGAGGGGCCCAAATGACTTTTGGCATTTCACCTCCTAGGGTTAGGTTTTTGGATGTCTAGGGTTTTGGAATTCATGAGTAATATCAAAAAAGCCTCTAGAGCCTCATTGTAATCATTCTACTCAGACAGATGCACGTAGAAACCACATCTCTTCTTAGAGATAGATACCACCATTTCTGATCCAGAATTGGATCTGGGAGCTTGATGGGGCTTAGAAAGACCTAAAAATTACAGTTCTCATAATGGCTTCAAAATGGACGTGTGCGTAGGTATCTTCGATACAAACCCAATGCAACTTGAATGGGATCAAATGGACATCGTACGCTCCAGATATGGCGATATGTTAATTTTTCCAAACAGGCAAAAAATGATGACTGTACAGTCCGTACAGTGCCACGTGGAAGTTGACTGTACAGGTCGTACATTTGTATAGTTGATATGGAGATGACATGGTAGGTTTTGTACATCTGACATGGAAATCACAGTTGGTGATGACATGGCAGGGTCCATACAACTAATGTGGCAGGATGAGTGGACGTACGAATGGATGACTTGTCGGGTAGGTATGGGTGGACCAATCTGGGAGTGACACATGTCACCACTGTAAGGGTGACATGTGGCACTCCAGTATGGTGTACATAAGACACGTGGCATACTGTGACTGGGCAAGCTTGTTGACTAGGTACCAGACGTGGTCCAATCGCATGTTGATAAGTGGCATATCTCTTGGCGTATGAAACGGTCCCACGTGACCCAGAAATGGGCTACCACGTGCACCCAGGAATTGGCTCGGTTCTTTGCAAAAATGTTTGGACTCTATGAGGTTAGACCTTGTGACCTCCCACCGAGCTACGGTTTGCGAGGGTTGGGCTAGCCAACCCGCCCACAGTTGTTTCTTGTCATATATGCATTCAAACTTCTATTTAAGTTTGAAATTGTAATATGTCTGGGCAGAAAAAAGGGTTGGGGCCTAGCACCAGCCCTCGGCGTAAACTTATACCATGGGACCACTGCATATAACCTCAACCCAAATCATTTAACTAATTCGCGTGCAGAATAGGCTCTAGCCAAGGGTTTCAGAGCCACTATTCATACGACCCAACACTTATATATAGTGCTTGGTGTGGAGCATAGGGGTTAGCCCCAGTTGGTCGGGCTAGCCCACCGACCAGGGGCTTAACAACCAGCTAATGACCAGGGGGGGCGAACTATACAGAGCGCAAAGGACAGGGCCACTTGGCCTATAATGCGACCAGGAGCCTATAATGGAGGGGGGCAGTGCACTAAGCACCAGCGCTAGGCCACATGCAGGTACCCCATGTGACCAGTGGTGCAGAAGTAAAGGGGGTTGCGCCCTTATTTGCACAAAAGTGGGTATTTAACTTTATATTAAGATATTTAATGGTTTTATTCCACAGATTTGGAGATTTTTGGCCTTTTGGGCAGGATATTGGGCCCTTTTTTAGGCCAGATCTTGGGGAGAAGTTGGGAGATGGTTACCAACTTTAGATCTATATAAACCAGGCCTTCTTGAGGCCATGATAGGACATTCAAAGTAGGTTTATGCTAAATATTTTTCAAGCCAAATCCATTTTTATGCAGGGAAGTTATTGAGGAGTGCACCTTTGCGGGCCATTTCTAGGAGCTCCAATCATCCGATTTGAGTGTCGTTTCTTTTGTTGGGTTCTAGACATCTAGTAGAACAAGACCAGATTAGTTTTGTAACCTTTGGCACCGTTGTGATGTACTTTTAAATCTTTGAACAGAAATAATAAAGCCTCACCCACTGAGACAAAGGCTCAGAGACATAGGCGAGATTGTCGAACTCTGTTATCACATTGGTGTTTATGGTTTGTTGTTGTTTATGATTTATTTCAGATATGTATATGTTTATGTGGCTATCATATTTATTCCTCTTTCATTCAGCTTCCTAAATGGCTAATAAACACATGCTCAAATAACTCAACCATTGTCATTTAAAATATCTTTTCGGATCAAGTGGTATCAGAACTAGTTGACGTTTGGATTTGAGTTTTGCATGTTAACCAGGGAAAAGATACATCGTGTTGAAGGTGAGCTTGTTGAAGAGAATCCATTGACTGTATTGAGAAAGAGAACTTCTCAAAGAGAGCGGATGACATCGGAAGAGGGACTTTCTCAGGATGAGAAAGAGTTTCAAAAACATTTATTTGTTATGTTGGAGATGATGAAGGTTTTGTATGATGATTACTTGGAATGAAAGAGACCAGTTCTTGATGAATCTTCAAAGGTCAAAAGTTAAGAAGGAGAGGTTCCTCCTCAAGTTCCTCCTTCACATCCATCTTCACCTCCTTCTTCTCCTTCTTCTTCAAGTTCAAGTTCTAAATCCAATGCAAAGAAACATGTCCATAAACATAAGAATGAAATGCCTTTATTAAATCTTGATGTTAAATTTGAATTACCCATGTATGATGGTGAAGTTAATGGAGAGAGACTTGACAATTGGATCAAACAAATGGAGGTTTATTGCAATGTGCAATAGATCAAGGATGAGGCAACTCAAATCAAGTTGGCATCTCTTAGACTTGCAAACACAACACTCATATGGTGGCAAAGAAAGTTGCAAAATGGCATGCAACAAGTGGGTAATGTATTTCCATCATGGAAAAGTTCCATTTTTGCACTTAGAAAGCAATTCTATCCTTTGGGTTATAGAGAGAAAGCATGAATTGAATGGAAAGATTTAAAACTGAGAAAAGGACAAACAATGCAAGAATACACAAATGGATTTCGTAAAATGGCATTGATGTTAGATATTCCTTTACATACCCAATAAACTCTTATGAAGTATATAGGAGGCTTACCTGCACATATTTGAAATATTGTATTCATGTTTGGACCAACTAATCTTGATGAGGTTTATGTTCAAGTGACATACATTGAAGCAGGGAAAACAGGTGTTGTTGTATCAGGGGAGTCGTCTTCAAGGAAAGAGGACAAAAGGAAGTGGCATGGAAAGAATTCAAATTCAATGGCGAGAAAGGAAGAGAAGCCCTCTTGCAAGCATTGCAAGAAAGAGGGGCATGATGAGGATCATTGTTGGAAATTGTATCTCGATAATAGGCCAAAGTGGTTCAAGGAAAAGAAAGGGAGGCAAACAGTTGCAGCAACAACACGACCAATAGACTTGGGATCGGATTCAGGGGATGAATCTAAAGTCTCATTGGTTGGTATGATAGGTAAAATTGGTGAAGGATTTGATTGTAGAAGTAACTTGTTTCACATAAGGGTCATCATGAGGCACATTAAGGTCGATACATTAGTAGATAGTGGATCTCAGTCTAACTTAATTTCAGAGGAATTGGTTAAGCAATTGGGATTAAAAACACAGATGCATCATAAGCCTTACGCACTTAAATGGATAAGCAATAATCATCAAATGCACATAACCAAGCAGTGCACATTAAAATTTGATATTTTATCTAAGTTTGTAGATGAGGTAACATGTGATGTGGTGCCACTAAGTGAATGTGGAATGGTCATAGGAAGTCCATACTTGTATGATCATAAAACAATGTTCTACAGGGCAAAGAGTCAATATCATTTAACCAAAGCAAGTCAAGAATGTGTGGTCCATGCTCATCATGTAAAGGCAAATAAAACTCTTCAAACAATGGAAAAATTAAAGAAGGCAGCTCAAGCAAGCAACACACCTATAATTGTTTCAAATCAAGTAATTGATATTAAGAAAGAACAGGAGATTATTGTAGAATGGAAAATCAATCACAATTTGCTTCAAGATAAGCTAATGTTGTGCAAATATTACAAACATGTCAGCTCATTTGCAGTTGTATTTTTGATGCTATCATTAGTAATGTTGTCAACACGGATGATAGTGGCTTCAATAAGATGTGACATGGTACAAATGGCTAACAATATGTTGTCAGTTATCATGATTGTGTTACAGTTGATCTTGATGAGACAGGTGCACATGACAGAGTTCAAAGACAGGGAACAAGTCGGGGGGCCTATCCCAAGCTTGATGACTAGTCAGTAACCTTTTTTGGGACCAAAAGGTCATTAGTGGGGAGGTGTGATGCAGAATTGGATCCAGGAGCTTGATGGGGCTCAAAAAGGCCTAAAAATCAAAGTTCCCATAATGGCTTCAAAATGGATGTGTGTGTAGGCCTCATCGATATGAACCCAGTGCAACTTGAACGAGCTCAAATGGACATCATATGCTCCAGATATGGTGATCTATTCATTTTGCCAAACAGGAAAAAAATGATGATTGTATAGTTCATACAGTGCCACGTGGTAGCTGACTGTATAGGTTGTATAGATTTCCAGTTGACTTGGCGATGATGTTTCAGGGTCCGTACAGCTAACGTGGTAGGCACGGTTGGCGATGACATGGCAAGGTCCATACAGCTGATGTGGTAAGATGATTGGACGTACGAATGGATGACGTGTCGAGCAGGTACAGGTGGACCAATCTGGGAGTGACATGTCACCATTGAAAGGGTGACAAATTGCATGCTTGTACGGCATACATATGACATGTGGCAGACGGTGACTAGGAAATCTTGTTGACTGGGTAGCAGACGTGGTCCAATCGTGTGCTGACAAGTGGAAAATCTCTTGGCGTATGAAACAGTGCCACGTGGCCCAGACATGGGCTACCACGTGGAACCCAGGAATTGGCTCGTTTCTCTGCAAAAACTTTTGGAATCTATGATGTTAGACCTTGTGACCTCCCACCGGGCTAGGGTTTGGCAGGGCTGGCCTAGCCAACCCGCCCGCAGTTGTTTCTTGTCATATATGTATTCAAACTTGTATTTAAGTTTGAAATTGTAATAAGTCTGGGTGGAAAAAAGGGTTGGGGCCTAGCCCCAACCCTCTACGTAAAATTATACCACGGAACCATCGCATATAACCCCGACCCAAAGCGTTTAACTAATTTGTGTGCAGAATGGGCTCTAGCCCAGGGTTTTGGAGCCACTTGCCATACGACCCGGCACCTATATATAGTGTTTGGTGCAGAGCATAGGGGTTAGCCCCAGTCGGTCGAGCTATCTTGTCAACCAGGGGCTTAACCACCGTCTAATGACCAAGGGGGGTGAACTATACAGAGCGTAGAGGACAGGGCCACATGGCCAATAATGTGACCAGGAGCCTGTAATGGAGGGGGGCCAGTGCACTAAGCACCAACGCTAGGCCACGTGTAGGTACCCCATGTGACCAGTGGTGTGGAAGTAAAGGGGTTTGCACCCATGTTTGCACAAAAGTGGGTATTTAACTTTATATTAAGAGATTTTATGGTTTTATTCAATAGATTTGGAGATTTTTGGCCTTTTTTGGGGGATATTGGGCCCTTTTTGAGGCCAGATATTGGGGAGAATTTTTGAGATGGTTACCAACTTTAGATCTATATAAATAAGGCCTTATTGAGGCCATGAGAGGAAATTCATAGCAGGTTTATGCTGAATATTTTCCAAGACAAAGCCATTTTTATGCAGGGAAGTTGTTGAGGAGCGCACCTTTGCAGGCCATTTTTGGGAGCTTCGGTCATCCGATTTGAGTGTTGTTTCTTTTGTTGGGTTCTACAGATCTGGTAGAACAAGACCAACTTAGGTTTGTAACCTTTTGGCACAACTGTGATGTACTTTTAAAGATTCAAATAGAAATAAGAAAGCCTCACCCACTGAGACCAAGGCTCAGAGACGTAGGCGAGATTGTCGAACTCCATTATCACATTGGTGTTTATGGTTTGTTCGTGTTTATGCTTTATTTCAGATCTGTATATGTTTATGTGGCTATCATATTTCTTCCTCTTTCATTTAGATTCCTAAATGGTTAATAAACACATGCTTAAATAACTCAACCATTGTCATTTAAAAGATGTTTTCAGATCAATTTGAGCAAGTGTTTTAGTTCTACAGTTTTACAGTTTTAGCCTATTTCATTTATTCAATAGAAGATATTGTTCACCGGATATTTGTGTTGTTCTTAATATCTCTATGTTTATTGTATTCAGTTTGTTAATCAGTTCATTCCTCTCCTAAATGTGGATCAGTGGTATCAGAGCAGTTTGCTCTTCATTTGTTTGTCTTCATGCATGTCCCTGACAAGATTTGGGTACAAGAAGTTGGGACTCGAACCAATCAATTCATTGCAAGATCGATCACATTGATCCTGACAAAAATGCATGGGAAATGAAACGAAAGATGATGGAGAAGGAGATCCTTTTAAAATGTTGCTCGAGGAAGCCCTTGTGCGATAAAGGAACAAAATGATGGACAAAATTGTGCAGATCCTTCGGCGACTGCCCACAAGAGAAGAATCTTCATCAAGCAGCCATGAAACCCCCTTCAAGATACATGTAAATTTTGATATTCCATTATTTGAAGGACTGATAGATGCAGATATTGTAGATAAATGGTTGAATTTGATCGAAGAGTATCTTTCGGTCCATAATTTTTCCGATACGAAAAAAGATTACTTTTGCACTCCTCAAGGTTGTCCCCCATGTTAAGGATTGGTGGGACACTTACTCTGAGAAAAGGGCCATAGAGGAATCTGCAATATTTGTGGTTTCCCCTACATGGATTCCTTCTGAGATGACATTAAAGAACAGTACTACCATGTTGGAAGCTATGAGGACCAGTACACTAGATGGACCACCCTACGTCAAGAAAGGGACCAGACAATACCAAATTTCACCAATATTTTCCATACCTTGCACACCAACTTGGGTATCAAAGACTCTGAGTGAGATCTGGTGCTCAAATATCATGGTTGTTTGCATAGATACATTCAAACAGAATTGGATTTTTTGTACATCGCTTCTGTAGGTACGGCTTATAGATATGCTTTCAAGATCGAGCCAAAATTTAAGCAGAAGAGGAGAGAGTTTGGATCTACAAACTCCTCACATCCGAAGCAGGGAAAAGGTGGCCCCAACCCACATAGTAAGGGATAGAGAAAAGATGGCCACTCTCAGGACAACCAGTCCAAGCTGCAACACAAGAAGGGCAATGAGAAGACGAAGAAGGACACGAGAAAATGGTGTGAATACCATAAAATCCCTTGGCACAACACTGAATAATTCTGGTCCAAGCAGTCACTCGTGAACAAGATGAAGGCTTTCGATTCAAATGCTTATTCGTATTCCGAATCAAATCTAGGAGGGAAGCGGATTATTGATGTTGAACCCAGTTCCATTATCGCTACCACCAAAGTCCATCCAAGTGAACCAGAAGAACCAGAGGAAGGGGAATGGCTCTTTCACTCACCAATGTGGGTAAAGGGGGATCCACTTCATTGCATTGTTGATAGTGGCAGTCAGAAGAACCTTATCTCAGCAAAGGCTTTCAAGAAATTGGACCTGTCGAAGACACCGCACCCGCAACCCTACACCATCGGTTGGCTTCACCAAGGAAGAGATCTTTGTGTCAACCAACAGTGTCTTATGCCCTATGACATCAAACCCTTCAAAGATGAAGTATTGTGTGATATTGCTCCCATTAAATTTTGTGATGTTCTTTTAGGACAACCATATTTGTGGAAGCGTCATGTTTTGTATGAGTCTAGACCTCGTAGTGTTATTATTACTTTGGGTAGACAATTGTACATGATACCAGAGGTATCATCGCCTACCTCTATTTCTTTAATCTCTGCTAAGCAATGCAGTAAGGTCATTTCACAGACCGAGAAGTTTGTCTTTATTGTGATCCGTGCTCACAGTAAGAAGAAGGTTTCTGCCACATATGTGGCATATACATAGATCCTCTCTTTGCAGCAAAAGCAAGTGGATGGAATCAAGGTACCTAAGCACTTCCAAGTCAAGCATCCAATTTATCTAACCCCCGATGCACCTCTGCCAAATGGACCAGTCTATCGTCGCTCATTGATGGAAAATGAAGAAATCAAGCGTTAGATCCAAGAGCTTCCTCAAAAGGGGCACATTAGACCCAACTCATCCCCTTGTGGAAGCCCGATTGTACTGGTGGAGAAGAAGGAAGGGACATGGAGACTTTGCGTTGATTACAGATCATTAAACAAAATCACAGTTAGAAACTGGTACCCAATTCCTAGGATTGATGACCTTCTTGACCAACTCAAGGGAATAAATTTCTTCAGTAAGATTGACCTAAAGTCCGGCTACCACCAGTTTCCCATTAAACCAACTGATGTCTAGAAGACATCTTTCAAATCTAAAGAAGGTCTCCTCGAATGGTTGGTCATGCTCGTTGGCGTAACAAATGCACCGGCCATTTTCATGAGGTTGATGGATGATGTATTGAGACCCTTCACCAACTCTTTCGTGGTGGTATATTTGGATGACATCCTCATCTTCAGCATAACTTGGGAGGATCGCATGTGGCATATTCAATAGGTTTTGAGAACTCTGTGGTAGCACAAGTTATATGCCAACTTGGGAAAATGTTCCTCTAGAATCAACAAGTTCCAATAATTGGGCTACATTTTTTATGAGCATGGGGTACATGTCTATCCCGCTAATATCCAAGTCATCCGTGACTGGCTAGCCCCGACCACACTAACCGAGCTTCAGATCTTCTTGGTACTGGCTAATTTCTACCGACGGTTCATATTGGGATTCTCCCATATTGCATGGTCCCTTAGCCACATGACCAAGGGCAGTGACAGGGTAAAGTTTGTGTGGGGTAAGGAACAACAACAAGCATTTGATGATCTGAAGCATCATTTTTTCTCAGCTCCAGTACTCTCCTTTCCTAATCTGCAACAACTGTTTCGGATTGAGACCGATGCATCTGACTATGTTGTAGGTGCATTTCTCACTCAGCATGATCATCCAGTGGCATACCTATAAGTTTTAAACCTGCGAAGTAAAGAAATGAAAATAGATTCTTAAGCAATACAGAAATTAATCAATGGCTCATACACAGAGTACACAGAGATTTTTACCGGAAACCCTCAACCGGGAAAACCTTTCTTATTTTCATTATATCGAATTTCACCATTCACCATACAATATATACAATGTTTTTAGGTATTCCGTAGATACC
>JASDQU010108501.1:171501-183952 GCA_032191745.1 Picea mariana | reverse complement strand
GCCACTCGAGGAGTCCAGTATTGCATCAAGTCGAAGACTACGACATCCGGAACGAGGCGGCGCAGTACGCTTTCGAAGGGTTCCTCTAAAGAAAACACTGCGCGGAGTAAGAGAGGCCATAGATGGGCCGGAGTGTCGGCCGTACACTCGATCCCGGGAGGCAACCCTTCCACCGCCGGAAATGGCAGTTCCACCACCTGGACTTTGCCCGGCAAGTTTCGATTTGCCAAGTTGAAGAGGCGCTCCATCTTGGGAACATTGAGAGGAGTTGTGAGAAAGGAGACATTGATGCCGCGGTCTGCGAGTCTGTTGGTTAGCTCTGCGTATATAGAAAAATGCCCGCGAGCGAGCCATGGAAACATCAGAACGTGAAGTTTCTTTGAAGATCTCTCATTTGAATCGTTGCAGCAGCCTGCACCGTATAAATCCATGAATCTTGCTGTCTGTAACGCTGTTTGTTTTGAGAGGAGCGTTAATGCATCAGATTATGACAACTCTGCAAGGTATAAAAAATTCTTGTAACTACTTCAATCGGCACTTAATATGCACTCTCCAGCCGATTGGGTATATATTTACGTTTAAAGCCTATACTTATTGGATGGGTATATTTAATGATCTTTTAACTATAAATTTTAATTATGTTTTAACTATAAATTTTAATTATGCCAAAAGTCGTATATTTATTGATAATGGGCACATTTAATATGTTTTTAGTACTTAATCAGTGTTATATGGACAAGATTAAATATTGTTGGAATATTCTTAGTAGTCCCAATAAATCAATGGTTATGATTTCAACCACCAACTTCGTCACTATTATAAAGAAATCCATTTACATGTTTACTTTTTTACTTTTACTTAATCATTTTTACTCCAACTATTATTTACTAGGCGGGATTTTCTTTTTTTACTTTTACTGAATCATATTTAAAATTTACTATGATGGCTAGCTGATTACCACCTCTGAATGATTAACTTTTCATTTTCTAAAGAGCCCAAGTTTACCAGCCACGATTTTTACTCCAACTATTATTTATGGGGCGGGATTTTCCTGCTTGGAGCTCTTACCACGTCGTATTACTGTGTCGGTTATTTAATGCACAGGGTTCTGGGGTTATTTAATGCCCAGGGCTCGGTTACTTCGACGTTCACCAGCGACGAGTGACTTGTGGTTGTGCTAGTTGTATGGTTATCAATTGAAAATGCTGACATATTCTTAGTAGTTCTTCCAAATCAATGAATTTTTTAATATAATTAAAAAATAACTGTGTGACTATCTAATTGCTATTTCACTATTAACGTTTTCTTTTTTACAATATTAGATTTACATTTCAGCCACTTTTACCATATCTACTATACACCTACTAATTTGACAAACCGTTTCATATTCTCTATGAAAATGAAAATAGTGAACCAGCTTAATGAATTCTGTCCTGTCAAGGAAGTGGTGGAAACCGTAATGAATTCCACAAAACAGTCGAATAAATAAAAGTGGACAAAAATAACCGTGTTGCATATATATAGCAAAGGCAAGCATTTCTATCTACAGGAATTTCTACAGCGATTTTAATTTAATGCAATATGGTGTGGAATTTATACAGCGATTTTAATTTAATGCAATATGGTGTTGCAGGTGTACAATTTATCAGTGGAATTTAAATGGGCACCCTTTTACATTTCTATCTACAGGAATTTTATGTGGACAAAACAGAATTAAGTTACAGTGATTTTAATTTAATGCAATATTATATTGCAAGTGTATAAACCAAGGAAATATTTAGGTGATTTGTTATACAATGAATTAAATTTTAAATAGGGTTTGTAAATGAAATACACCTACAGGCATTCATCGGCCACATAAATGGTGGTTGTGTTAGTATTAAATCTATAAGTAATGCAATGAGTTAAATCCGGATTTGTAAATGAAATATGCCTATAAACGTTCATCGGCCACATTTATGTGGCTGTGCTCGTATTAAATCTAAAAGCATCTAGATGCAAAAATGTAGATGTAACATCTACCCCACAAATTCCCATGATTACACTGGATGTCTACCATGAGCACACACTGCGAACGAAATTTCATGAAGGGAATCTGAGAATGATGGTGGAGAAGGACATGGAAAGCGGCATAGTTGGCCAATCACTACACAAAGGATGGCGGAGTAGTTGGCATAGTTGACATAATGATGGCGAAATAGTTGGCAATCATTAGAATGGACAAATCACTACACAAATCAGATGAGGACCATTGCAAAAGAAAGATGACGTAAGCAGTGCATCAACATGTGAGGAGTTGATTGAACGGATCTAGATGGCCCTTAGCCATTTACACGTGTCCATCAAACATAGGATCCATAAGGGGGAACACTTTATGTCCTAGTCATACCATTATTTGAGAGGATAATGACCTTTTTCTCAATACATCAAACATAGGATCCAATAATGTTGCTTTCCGTGTCCCGATCTTGCAACTTGGCCCATGTTAGCAGACAAACACTGACTGGACCAGTCGCTCGAATGCGTCCATTCCTTCCACGAATCTTAATTCTTAATCTATACTTCAGTTTACAGGAGGGGAGAAAAAATGCATATTAAATGGAATAGGTTTATTTAACTATAAAATATTATTCTATGGAAAATTTATGGTAATTTTAAAAGTGTCGGGAAGTTATGAAAATGAAACATGGTATATCAATTGATTTGATGCATTCTATTTTCACTGCTAATAGCTGGCCTAATCGTGATTTTTTCTAATTTTTATTTTTTTCTTTTGTTTTTAGATTAAAATTATACTCTTATATTTTATTGATGGTAATTTTTCCAACAATTTTTTCATATTATTGTTAAATTAATCTTTATAAATATTATTATTATTTTTCTATTTTTTTTTCTTTTGTTTTTAGATTAAAATTATATTTTTATATTTTATTGATAGTAATTTTTTCAACCATTTTTTTATATTATTGTTAAATTAATTTTTATAAATGTTTTTTTTTTCTTTATTTTTAGATTAGCATAACTACAAAGTGCTTGGTGTTGCGGTTGGTGAACGTCAAAAGTTATTTGGACGGACAATATTCTGGTGAATTGAAAAGCACGGAAAGTTGAAAGGTATATAGAGGTGAGGAAATCCAAAAGTTAATCTTAAATGTGGTAAGTTAATCTTAAATGTGGTAATTTCAAAGGTTAATCAGTTAAACGTGGGAATCATATGGTGGTACAATAATTTCTTAATATGATTAGGTAAATGTTAAAAAGTAAACAGGTTAACTGATGCATTCAAAAATACAAGGAAGTTATGAAGAGTAAATCACATTCATTGATTTGGGAGGATGACTAAGAATATTCCAGCAATTTCAATTGTTAGCCATCAGACTAGAATTTTAAATTAAAAGGTGATTAATTGTGCCCATCTCCAATAGATATACGCCTTTGGACATAATTAAAATTATACTCTTATATTTTATTGATAATAATCTTCCCAACAACCTTTTCATATTATTGTTAAATTAATTATACTCCTATATTTTATTGATGATAATCTTCCCAACAACCTTTTCATATTATTGTTAAATTAATCTTTGTAAATGCTATGGATGTTTTGGGAAAATTTTAGATCACATTCAGTAGGGAAAAAATACTAAAAGTTTTAAAACAATAAATAATAATTCATACATGTAAAATATTTAAAAATATTTTAAATTACATATTAATTTTACAATTGTATATATTTTATTATAAATTCATGAATTGAAATAAAAATCTATGCATCTTAATATTAAAAAGTATATAAAATAAAAAATATAAAAAATTATAAATATAATAAAGTAAAATGCTATTAATACAAATTTTTACATTTAAAATTTATATTTGAAAAATATTTAAAATATAATTCTTATATATTTAATTGAAAATATTTAAAATATATTTTTTATATATTTAATTATAAATTATTATAAGAAAGAATTCAATATAAAAAATATGATACAAATTGCACTATATGTGAGCAAGGCTCACATATACTCACATATATGTGAGCCCAATTTTAAAAAATAATTATTAAATAAAAAATGGATTCATAATAATAACTTTATTTTAATAATATAATTAATAAAATATAAAAAAATAATTATTAAATAAAAAAAATGACTTTATAATGAGTAGCATATCTTTGAAGCGGGGAAAGGACACGTTAAAGTGAATATGAGTGGTTATATTGCCCAAAGAAAGGAGGTGTGTTTTTTTGGATGGTTTATGAATAGCCAATATAAAAATCCTTTATTAGGTTCCATCTATTTTTTATTCAATTGTGTGTGGACTTAAGTCACATGTTTGATACCAATCAAAAGAGGTTTCAATTGATTAATCATTAATGGATATTTGGTAGGCGTATGTGATGGAAAGATAGTGATATTTATGTTTTCATTGTAAATTTGAATAAAAATTATATTAAATATATTTATATTTCAATTGTATATTTAAATATAATTATTTATGTATCTCTATTTTTAATATAGATATGCATTTCTAATTATAATAATTATATTTATATATATATAAATAGTTATTCTTCACATCTCTATAAACATGATAGGATAGTATTTACACTTTACTAAAGTTTAGTTTTTAAAAGAACTGTACTTTTAAATTATATGTTAATTAGTATTGGATAAAATGCAAATATTTTATTAAAAACTAATGAGTTAGAATAAAAAAACATATTTCATAGATATGTTTAATAAACCATGATTTGATTTCCCTGGATGGGGTGACACGCGCTCAATCGGAGAACACGTGGACGCCCGTCGGGACGCCAATACATGGCATCGACCGACGAACTCCCACCGAGCACTAAATGCCCATGGCTCACGCACAGCGACCACCTGCGACGCGCCCTCTCGCGCGAGGGGAGAGTACCTCGACCCAGCGCACTCACAGCCCTCCATTAATGGACGAGACGGGCATTCAATTCGACAAGGGTGACGGGAGAATGAAAGGTGGTAGGGGAATTCGACCATCCGCATTGTTCATTTGGTTAATTCTCATCTCCTCGCCCCCGCCAGAGCCTGGTTGCAGAGCCACAGAGCAGACGAAGGTCCCAGCCATGCCGCGGCTCCGAGGAAAATCACGGCGAGGTGTCGCATGGTATCGAGCAGAATCCAGGAGGAAGCGCATCAAAAAATTTGAACGGGCTCTCCAATTGGCCACCACCAGGCGCAAGCAAAAGCTCCGCTCGCCGCCCGCGACCATCATTGAGGAACTCAGTTGGGAGGAGGCACAGCAATACCTCGCCTCCCTCGCCAACCAGACGGAACCCGAAATTCAACATGAGGCTGCCAGATGGGATCTCAATGAACCCACGGACGAGGAACTCTACCCGCCATGCCTGGTGGAAGAGGAAATCCCCCCCGAGGACAGCGGAGGAGAAAAAGAGCAGTCTGAGCGGCAGACATTCGCAGCAGCGGAGGACTCCAGCCACAAGACGCACGCCAGTGAAGAAACGGACCACCACACTGCAGAAGATCCCAGGTACCTATCTCTGATATCCATGATATTTGAGCTCCGGCACCTCATGGACGACCACGCCTTCCGCTTAGCCAGAATGGACCAGCGCCTCGACATGCTCTTCGCAGCTTACTCCAGGAGCACCCCGAAGAGACAGTGTCCTACGTGTGCTCAAGCATACTCGCTCCCGGTAGGTTGGTGACAGAGGAACTATGGAACTACTGGTTAGATTTACCCTTGCTGTTTTAAGTTAAGCTAGTTTAGTTTTGCCTCTCTAGTTTTCCTATGGTTCATGTCTTAAACTCTCATAATTTTACAGCCCTGGTTTCCCTCGGGCAGGGCAATCCTCTGTATAACATGGCACATAGACAGATTGTCCAACTGCCCTGGTTTCCTGATCAGGCTGGACAGTTGGCAGTCAAGATGACCTCTGTATTCACTTTTTTGGTAATATAACAGGATCTACTCTTTTTATTTAAAAAAAATAAAATAAACCATGATTTGATTTTAAAGTATATTTCAACTAATGTATATAAAAGCTAATAAATTGAAATAGAAATTCATAGGTAATTGGATCAAATGAGTGTATCTTAAAGTCAAACGAGTGTATAAGAATTACACAATAAATTAGAAATATAATAAAGAAAAACAATGTAATGAATGTAAATCATTGCATTTAAAATGTATGTATTGGAAATATCTAAAACATATTTCTTTATCTTTATTCAATTATAAAAAAATTAAAAAAAAAACAATTAATATAAAAAATAGGATAAAAAATGTACTAAATATAATTTTGTTTTCATTGCAAATTTGAACACAATTTGTATTAAATATTTATGTTTTTATTGGAAATTGAATCTATTTTTTTTTATGTATCTTTATTTTTAGTGGACAATATGAACCTACAATTGTAAGAATTGTGTTTTCATATATAACAAGAGTTATTTTTCCACAAACACAAAAATAGTATTTGATTTTCTTTTGCCAATTAAAAGTTATGTTAATTTTACTTTTTTTAAAGATTTTAAAGACTAAAATTAACAACCATTTTTAAATGTTGTAAACCATTGATCATCATCAACGAAAATCAAAATATGATCAACCATAGTCAACCATAACCAACCATGACCAACCAAAATCAACCTTTGATGAACGTTGCAATGTAATGTAACTATTGTAACTATTGAGAAACATTGTAATTTGGCATAAATGAGTCAAGATGAGTATCACAATTTGACATAACCATTGAGGAACACTAGCCACGACCAAAAAAAGTTAACCAAACTCAATAAGACATAACCCTTGATGAATGTTGTAATGCAACGTAACCATTAAGAAATTTATCAATTGGAAATAAAGTTAGGCAACATGAATGTTGCAATGCAATATAACCCTTAAGAAATAGCTTAGTGTGACAAAACCCTTGATTCATAGTGGAATGAAATCTCACCTTTGATGAATGCCATAGTGCAACATAACCATTGAGGAACGTATTAAGTCAACATAAATCAACCGATAAACACCAAAATAGGTATAACCATAGCATAAACCTCTTAGTGCCACACTTTCATGTAATATTGAAGTTAACGATAATATTGTAACATGGTCAACCATAGTCAACCATAGTCAACCTTAGTAAAACATGGTCAAACCATAGAAAAACATGGTTAGCAATAGTCAAACATGGTCAAATCATGTCTACATGGTCTACTATAGTAAATAATAATCAACTAATATCAACCATGACCAACCATGTTCAACCATAGTCAACCTTAGTAAAACATGGTCAAACCATAAACAAACATGGTTGGCAAAGTCGGGTCAAATAATGTCTACATGGCATCCTCTAGTTAATAATAATCAACTATCATCAACCATGGCCAACCATGTTCAACCATAGTTAACATGGTCATCCGTAGTAAACCGTGATCAACCATGTTCAACCATAGTAAACATGGTCATCCATAGTAAACCATGATCAACCATACTCAACCAAAGTCAACCATGTTTAACCATAGTCAACATGGTAATCCATAGTAAACTATGGTCAACCACAATGAACTATTGTTAACCACAATAAAACATGATCAACCATATTTGACCATAACCAACCATGTACAACCAAATTCAACTAAACTCACTGTTACATAACCATAGTTGACTATAATCAACCATGGACAACCAAAGGCCACTAAACTTAGTGTGACATAACCCTTAATAAATGTTGCAATGCAACATAAGCATTGGTGAATGTACCAATTCAACATAAGCCAACCAAGATGAAAGTTGCAACGTGACATTAATGAAAACCAATTGTGGCTAACCAAAGTCAACCAAAATCAATGTGACATAACCCTTGATGAACATTTTAATGCACCATAACCATTATGGAATGTAGCAACTTCGCATAAAGTTAAACAAGATGAATGTCATAATGCGACATAACCATTAAGGAATGTCACAATCCAAAATAACACTTAAGGAACATTTATCAGGCAATATCAATGTCACAATTTGACATAACCATTAAGGAACACCAATCATGGCCAACCAAACTCAATGCGACATAACCCTTGATTAAAGTCATAATGTAACATAATCATTACAGAACATAGAAATTTGGCATAAACATAGACAAGATGAATGTTTCATTGTGATGTAAGGATTGAGGAACATCACATGTGACAAAACTCTTGATGAATGTTGCATTGTGACATAAGGATTGAGGAACATGCCATGTGACAAAAGCCTTGATGAATGTCAAATGATGACGTGATGTCACCTTTGATGAAATCCATAATGCAACATCACCATTAATAAAATCCGTAGGTCAAATTTCCTTAGGACATAGTTCCTGAGGTCATACTTCCTAAGGTCATAGTTCCAGAGGTCAAAGTTTTCGAGGTGAGAGCTCCCGAGAACAAATTTCCTAAGTTCAAAGAACTTGAGGTCATAGTTCCTAGGGTCAAAATTCCTGGGGTCAAAGTTTTTGAGGTCATAGTTCCTAAGGTCAAAGTTCCTTAGGTCATAGTTCCTCGTGTAAAAGTTCTTTAAGTCATAATTCCTCAAGTGAAAGTTCCTAAGGTCATAGTTCCCGACGTCAAAGTTCTTGAGGTCAAAGTTCCAGAGGTTTGATTTCCTGAGGTCATAGTTCCTAAGGTCAAAGTTCTTGAGGTCAAACTTCCTTTTCCATATTGCTTCCCTATATGTGCGTAAAACACCAGAATTTATACAAGAGAAAAATAAGTATTTTAATATATGATAATAAAAAAATGCAGCCATATTTCCCTTTTTAATTTGTGTATTGGTGATATTTATTCTTGGTAGATGGAAGTATGTCCATATAATGGGTGGTAATTTAGTTGTTACAAATAGGGAATTTATTTAGTGGTTTGAAGCAATTATATTTCAAAGCTAGAAGGGATCAAGTGTAGGTAAAAACTCAGTATGGATGGTTTTCCAGTTAATTCGGGAGTTGTGGATTCAGGAAATGATTCCTCATTAGTTGTTTAGACATGAGAGTGGTCTACTAGTGAGGTTATGCAACATGTGTGATTCAGGAGTTCAGGGAGGGAACTCGGGAATTCAACTCGAGAGCTACACCTTTACGAGGGTTAAGAGACAACTTGATGGAGTTAGTAACCTAGAAGATTTCGAAATGGTAAAGAAATGTCGATGTAGACCTTACTTGAAAGAGATCCATACAAGTACTTGTTAAGGGAGGGCGTTGGAGTAATTAACTCCTTGTCTTATGTGCTTAATATGTGATATTCTTCATCATATTATTAAGATTGTGGTTTTCTAATTGTAATGTAGAGATTATGTCTACGTGATTGATTTTCTTTGTTATTTAGGAGTTTCTTAGATCTAGGAGAGATCTTAGATCATATTTAGGTGTGAGTTTGGGAGATTCTCTCAACCTCTCTTTCTATATTGGGAATAAGTTAGATCTCATAGCAACTTGTGAACTTTATAGTGGAGTCACAATCTATTGTAAAGAAATGAATTATTCAATAAAGTTTTGTTTGTGTGTGTAATAATGTCTCGTATTTTATCTATATGTATTTCTACTTTTTTACCAAGGTACCATCATAATATTCTAATCATGTAATTTTGTTACTTCTAATAAAATTACTCAATTTTTTTTCAGAAAAAATAAATAAATTAAGCTATGAATTTTACTCATTTAAATGAGAATACAACCAACCTAAATATATTTTAAATAATAAAATAATTATCTTCAAATAATTTTGATGTCTTTCACTTAATAAATCCACTTAGTTAACATAGATTTACACTAATATATAACTACCGCTCCATCATGTCCTCTTACCATACATCCTTTAACAATTAATCTACTAGAAATTAACACTAATGCAGGTTTCTTCTCAATATGATATAAAATAATAAAGACATGGATATGGACCATCCAAGAAAACACAACTTTTATCTTTAACTACCCGAATTCATTTGTACGTAACCTTTCCGTTGTTTCGAAGATATGCTCATTAAATATTATTTCTATGAATTAGAAAATAAAATAAGGATGACAAGGAGAACGAAAGGAGTGATTGAAGGGCGACTCTTTAGCAGAGGTCCACTTAGACCAATTTTAAAGCTTTTTAAATTTCAATAAATTATGTCATTAAAACTTTAATTTATAAAGTTATGTTAAATAATTCAATTTCATTTAAATTTAATACTTAATATTTAAAACTTAATTGAAAAACAAGTTTTATTCTAAACTTTGTAAAAAAATTTAAATATGAAATAATTACAACACAACTTACATTTATTATGATGATGATGATGATTAATGTCCACTGATGATTATGATGATGATGATGATTAGTCTATCAGACCTTAATAGGGTAAGATTATTTGAAATTATTTAGAATTTTATTTTTGTGCTAGAAAAGCATTAAGATAAACTTTCCAATATCACCATAGTTTTGTTGAGTTAAAAGGTTAGAAAGGTTGGTAGTGTGACAAATATTTTGAAATTGAGATCTAATCTAAGTATATGGTGGACAATCTAAGAGAAAGTGTTTTTCATCTTCAACCTTCTTAGTGTCACAAAGGTGACACACTCTTTCATCCCATGGTGTTTTAGAAATTGACCAATGCCCAGTTTCACTATGGAGCTCGTGAGAATTTGTTTTTTTTTTATCTTAGCAATGCTTATTTTTTCTTTACACTTGTCAAAACAAAGAGATAATTTTGATCTTCTAGATTAGGGTTGATTACATCCTCATAATAACTTAGTTTTATTTTATCCTCTAACTCTTTATCACACCACATTTTCTCCTCAAATTTCAATTTGATGATATTTTTAATAGTATCCTTATTCTGCAAAATGGTGTCTTCCATGATTCTCCAATAGTTTAGCCAAGACTAGGCATATTTATGCGATCCTTGCTTGAGTCGATGGTGGTTACAACTGGGTTTTGAAGAAATTTTAGGAATCCTCTTGTCTTCCATGTTTTTTAACTTATTCTTATACAATAGGCATCTAGTCGTATTCGTTCTCTCAATGGGGGAGAGGCTTTCCTCTAAGAGGAGGATGGGATAGGGTGTATTTCCTTTAATTTTGAAATTATAAGTTATAAAATTATTTTGTATTTTCTCTATCTTTCTCCATGATTCACGAGAGATACTACATCCCCATACTTCACATCCATAAAGAATGATAGGCGTAACAAGAGTCTCAAACAGAAGTTTCTTCTTATCCCAAATCCAAAGATCGACTGATTTACAATTATTTTCAAGCCCATAATAAGTTTTCCATCCCCCAATAGTCCTTTTCTCAATGTTATAATTCGAGTTGAGCTTGTGGTGAATATTGATTCCAAGATATTCGTATGAAGTCACTTCCTCCAAGTTGTTTTTTAATATACGAAGGTATCATAAGTGATCTTATTGGATTTAATGATCACGACCTTAGTCTTGTCCGTATTAACAGTCATATCCATTTTGGAGAAAATATCCTTGAGGATTCTTAGTTGATTTTCAATATCGTGGGGACTCCTCGCAATAAGAACGATATCATCGACATAAAGAATAATATTGATGACTAAACCGGTGAGATTAGGGACGACACAACCTGCTTCTTCCAAACAATCTTCTAACTTGTCAATGTATATGCCAAAAAGGGTAAGGGACAAGGGACAACCTTGATTGACTCCAATATTGCAATTAATCTCTTTCGAACAACCCTCAGTGTCTTTAAACTTGGAAAAAACATTCTCATACAACCTTATTACAACAACCCTCAACTCGAAAGGTACTTTTATCTCTTCCAACCTATTCCAAAGGTTTTTCTTAGGAACCGTGTCAAAAGATTTCCTAAAGTCAACAAAACAACAAAAAAGATTGGTTTTAGTATTACGAAACTCCTCTGCAATGATCCTAAAGGTAACAAGATGGTCCAGTTGAATGATATCTCCTAAACCCGACCTGACTTTTAACTCTTTTACCGTGACTTTCTAGCCAAAGGCTAATCTTCTTTTCCAAAATAGTTCCATAAAGCTTGGCTAAACTCAGACTAATCATAATGGTCCTATAATTAGAGGGAATGTTTTTATCGGCATTTTTTAAAATAGGAACAATGAGGCTTTGTGTCCAAGGTTTAGGGAAGCCTTGCTTGACTGTTAAATTGAAGAGCTTGTGTATGTGAGAGATGAGGATAGGCCCTCTGATTTTAAAATTTTCAACTTGGTAGACTTCAATGTCCTTAGCTTTCCCATTTGCAAGCCGCTTAACCCTGAACTCTATGTCATCTAAAGAAAAATATTCATCCTTTGTAGGGACAATAGGAATGGTGTCCATGTCATTAGGGAACTCGTAAACACTTTTAAGGTAGGAATTACATTCCCTTAAGGGAATCATATTATTTTCTTTAGTATTGTGGTTTTCTAATTTGCCTCTAAAACTTCTTAGG
>JASDQU010108501.1:149722-160557 GCA_032191745.1 Picea mariana | reverse complement strand
GAACTCTATGTCATCTAAAGAAAAATATTCATCCTTTGTAGGGACAATAGGAATGGTGTCCATGTCATTAGGGAACTCGTAAACACTTTTAAGGTAGGAATTACATTCCCTTAAGGGAATCATATTATTTTCTTTAGTATTGTGGTTTTCTAATTTGCCTCTAAAACTTCTTAGGATCCAGCTTAGATAGTTGTGAACACTGCTCTTGCCTTTTATTGATATAGTACCTTTTTTTTCCTTTTAATTAGGAATTTGTACGTATTGATCTTATTGAGTTTTAAGGACTCATTAAAAGCATCCTTAATGGATTTCCTAACAATTTTACATTCTTTATCATACCCAAGGGTTGGTCATTCTATTATTTTTTTTTGAGGACACCTCAAAAGAGAACTTGTTAATAAAAGTGGAAAGGGTATTTGTAAAATTATGATAAAGGTCTTCAATATTGTCCTTATAAATATCATTAAAAATTCCCAAAAGCAATGTTGCAAAAAATTAAAAAAAACACAACATAAAAATGTTTATTTGAACTTTCATCAATACAATGAAAAGATATTAGCTTAAAATAATTTTATTTCTAATTTTATTTTATTTTAAAATTTTAAAATAATAAATTGAAGAAAATAAAATTTAAAATAATAAATTATTTAAAATTTTATAGATTTTATATAATTTATATGATTTCAACATAATGAAATAATTCATTCAAAATTAAAACAAATTTTTTAACCAAATAATTTTTATGCAAATTCCCCTCCATGTCATCTAGTCTAAACGCCACCACTATTGTGTGGATATGGAGGTGTATCTTGGCGTATTGTGTGGATATGGAGGGATATCACGCTTCCTATTGGGATTCTAGACATGCAGCTCATTTGTGTAACAAAATCCAATAAAATTTGAATTAACACAATAAATGCAACTTCTTTTCAATGTATTAAATATCTAATTCAACCATTGATTTCCAATTCTAAAAGGGTGTAACGAAATCCAATAAAAATTGAATTAACACAATAAAGCATCCATCACAATTCTAGAACACGGGGATTTCAAATAGAAATTATCATTGCCTGACTAAAAGATACTATGACAGAAATACCTGACTAAAAGATACTATGACAGAAAGATGAAGGAGTTCTTCGAACTCAAGCTAGGCAGCATGACTATTGATGAGTATGAATGAAGTTTTCTAGAACTACTAAAGTATGTTCCATTCATCAAAGACGAGGCTGTCAAAATTCAGAGGTATCTGAGTGGACTGCCACCTTCCATTGGTGACAAGATTCAATATGATGATCCTAAGACTATGGAAGAAACAATAAGAAGGGAGAAATGCTTATACGAACAGTAAAGAGAAAAGCCTACCTTTCGGAAGGCTTGGGATGATCAGAAGAGGTTTAAGAAAGAACAGAGGCAGAGGGGAAACATGCCTCCCTTTTTCAAGAACAGTCCTTGGGGACAGTCATCTTTTAGAGAGCCCAGGAAAGTTGAAGGGAGTGAGCAGATGCCAAGGCCTCCACCTATGGAGTGTTGGGGCTGTAAAGGGAATCATAGGTATAGAGACTGCCCCCACAGAAAAGACAAAGAAAGAACTATCCATACTATTCAGCAAGATGAAACAATGGAGGATATGGGCAGCACAATGTCGAGGATCTACGCAGCCCTGGACAACAAACAAGCAGAATTTCAATCGCACATGATTGAAGTGAAAGGTATGATCAACAACCAACCACTTGCTATTTTAATTGATTTAGGGGCTAGCCATAGTTATATAGATCCTAGAGTGGTGGAAAGTTTGTGTTTAACAAGAAGCAAACATGAAAAGTCTTGGCTAGTGAAGTTGGCCACAGGAACCAAGAGGAAGGTCATTGAATTGGTTAAGTCCTATTCAGTAGACATGAAAGGAATGAGTACTAAGGCTGAATTGAACATTCTACCTTTAGGCTCTTACGATTGCTTAATTGGGATGTACTGGTTGGACCAGCACCATGCCCTTCTAGACTGTCGTAACAAGAAGTTTACATGTCTGAACGAAGAGGGAAATCAGGTAACAGTCCAAGGAATTCTCAGAACCGTGGCTGTTAGGGAAATCTCAGCCATGCAGCTGAAGAAATGTTACCAGAAGGGTTGTCAATTATTTGCAGCTCGGGTGGAAGAAGCATCCCGACATGTAGTCTCGAATCTGTAAGACCACGAGGTACTCAAAGAGTTCCAGGACATATTTCAGGGGGTACCTGGACTACCTCCGAAGAGGGACATCGATTTTTCTATAAATTTAATGTCTGGAGCAGCTCCAGTTTCGAAAGCTCCTTATAGAATGAGTACGCCAGAGTTGAAAGAGTTGCAATTGCAGCTCGAAGAGCTACTAAAGAAGGGATACATTCACCCCAGTGTGTCACCGTGGGGAGCCCCGGTCCTATTCGTGAAGAAGAAAGATGGGACACTGAGACTGTGCATTGATTTTCGGCAGTTGACTAAGGTCACTGTCAAGAACAAGTATCCTCTGCCAAGGATTGATGATCTTTTTGATCAGTTGAAGGATACGAAAATATTTTCAAAAATAGATCTCTGATCAGGATATCACCAAATGAGAATAAATGACGAGGATATCAGCAAGACCGCCTTTAGAACAAGGTACGGTCATTATGAGTTCATGGTGGTGCCGTTTGCACTGTTCAATGTGCCTGCTGTTTTCATGTGCTTAATGAATGGAGTGTTCAGGGACTATTTGGACAAGTTTGTCATAGTCTTCCTGGACGATATCTTGGCGTATTCCAAGATAGAGGAAGAACATGAGAAACACCTGAGAATGGTGCTGCAGGTGTTGAGAGAACACCAGTTGTACGCAAAAGTGAGCAAGTGCTCATTTTATCAAAGGCAGATTCATTACTTGGGACACATTATATCTGAAGAAGGGATTGCTGTGGATCCTGAAAAGGTAGAGGCCATTCGAGAATGGCCAGTTCCAAGGAATGTCACAAAATTTAGATCTTTTATGGGTCTGGCAGGCTACTATAGGAGGTTTATAGCCGGATTCTCAAAGATAGCTCATTCTATCACTTCCTTGCAAAGGAAGGAGAAGAAGTTCCAGTGGACTGAAGAATGTGAGAGTTCCAGTGGACTGAAGAATGTGAGAGCAGCTTCCAGCAATTGAAGCAACTACTAACCAGTGCTCCAATCCTGAAGATTGCAGATCCAAATAAGGATTACGTAGTGTGCACAGATGTGTGTAAGGAAGGGTTGGGAGGATTTCTCAGCCAAGAGGGATTTGTAGTTTGTTATGAGTCCCGAAAGTTGAAGGAGCATGAGAGGAATTATGCCACTCACGATTTAGAGCTGGCAGTAATCATCCACGCCTTGAGGAAATGGAGACACTACCTCATGGGCAAGAGATTCGAGTTGAGAATAGACCATAACGGTCTGAAGTATTTATTTGATCAGCCGACGTTAAATGCCAGGCAAATCAGATGGCTGGAGTTTCTATGCGAATATGAATTTGATATCAAGAATATCAAAGGGAAAGAAAATAAGGTGGTTGATGCACTCAGCAGAAAAGTGCACGAATTACATGCTACAACCATTAGCATGTACATGACTGAGATGAAAGACAGAATTTTGGAAGCTGCAAATACGGATTTGCAGTACAGAGGTCTTGTAGCAAAGCTACAGTAGCGTGAGAGACCACAGACCAAGAAAAGTTACACCTTGGGAACTGATGGCTTGTATAAAAACAGAGCGTATGTACCCAATGTCCAAGAATTGAAGCTGAAAATTCTAAAGGATATGCATAATGTGGCTTATGTTGGACATCCTGGATATCAGAAGACTGTGGCAGCAGTCAAAAGCCATTATTTTTGGCCAGGTTTGAAGAAGGAAATCACTGAATACATCTCCAGATGTATGGAGTGCCAGAAGGTTAGGGCTGAGCATAGTCACCCAGTAGGGTTGCTGCAGCCTTTACCCATTCCTGAATGGAAATGGGACGTGGTGACAATGGATTTTATCACCGGACTGCCCAGAAAAAGAAAGCAACATGATTCAATCATGGTGGTGGTGGACAAGCTTACTAAATCTGCCCATTTCATTCCACTGAAAACCACTCACAGGGCAGCAGATGTTGATGATATCTTCTTAAAAGAAGTTGTACACTTGCACGGAATTCCTAAGACAATTGTGTCTGATAGGGACTCGAAATTCACCTCAAATTTCTGGAAGGGACTGTTTAAGGGATTCAGAACGAATCTGAATTTTAGTACAACGTATCATCCTGAGTTTGATGGATAGACAGAGAGAGTGAACAGAGTAATAGAAGACATGCTAAGAATGTATGTGATGGATAAACCATCAAGGTGGGAAGACTACCTGCATTTGGTAGAATTCGCCTACAATAATGGGTATCATACATCGTTGAAGATGAGCCCATTCAAAGCACTTTATGGAAGAAAGTGCAACACTTCAGTGAGTTGGGATAATCCAGCTGACAGAGCAATAGTTGGGCCTGAACTGCTCAAAGAGATGGAAGACCAAATGATAAGAATTAAACAGAATCTAAAAGATGCCCAGGACAGGCAGAAAAGTTACGCTGATAGTAATAGAACCCACAAAGAATTCAAAGTGGGTGACCATGTTTTCCTTAAAGTGAAAACTAACAGGAGTTCCCTGAAGTTGGGAAGTTGCGCCAAATTGGCAGTAAGATTTTGTGGGCCATTTGAGATCCTGGAAAGGATTGGGCCAGTTGCATACATACTTGCATTACCTACATCTATGACTGTACATAATGTGTTTCATGTTTCACTTCTTAAGAAATATGTACCTGATGCTAATCATGTTATCGATTGAAATGTGGTTCAGATGGAATCAGAAGGTGTCCTGCAAGTGCATCCTATGCGCATATTGGACAGGAAAAGAAAACAGCTCTGGAATCGAGCCATAGAGCTTGTAAAGATCCAGTGGACCAGGTACGGTCCCGAGGACGCGACATGGGAGCATGAAGAGGTTATGCGGGCAAAGTACCCGCATCTTTTTGAAAATTTTGAAAGGCTTGCAGAGACAGTGTAAGTTGCACTGAGGACACTGCAAAAATAAGGGGAGGGGGATTGTAGTGTCCCCAAGGCCGAGCCCCGTTGTAAACCATGTTCTGAAAAGAATTGTAATTATGTTTTATAGGCTAGTGAGCCAAGTTTTTATAAGCTGGGGGCTTATGTGTTTGTTAGGCCAGGGAGCCTAAGTGTTGAAGGCCAGGAGCCTGTTGTTGTATATGTAATCATGCAGAACAATTAATAAAAATTTGTAAACACCGCCAGGTCCAGACCGACCACAATGAATGAGTGAAGGGGGACTAAGCATCCATAGAGAGGGCAAGGAATTAGGGGTTGTAAGGTGGGAAAAGGGGCTAAGTGTTGACTCTAGGGGCTAAGCCTAGGGGGCTTAAGCTTGGGAATAATATTTTATTATTATTCCAAAGAACATGTGCCATTTATGTTTTATCCTAAGTTCTCGACAAAGGGAAAACGTGCAAAGCAAATGCATGCTGAGGAACGCATGCAGTTCCAAGGCTGACAAGTGTCAACCCTAGTGCATGCGAATAAAACAGCCAAGATGAGCCGTGAGAGGGGTTCTTCCTCCATTCCACCTGACGGCCTGAGGGTGTACGACCTCTGAGCGATACGATGGATCCAACCTCTGCAAGAATACCTCGTGTGTCTCTGAGAGTCGAAAATCCCGTGTTATCTTTGATAATCCGTGTGCATCCTCTGTCCGACTGATTGAACCTGTGCGTGGAGGCTCTGTCCCGAAGCCGTGACCCTGAACCATTCCGCCATTGTTGAACCATTTGGAAAGCCCGTGTCTGTTTTCCCCATTGGTTGTGTGGCCACACAGTGCTGGACTGCGTGGGGCTTGTTGGCCAGTTGTACAACACTCTCTCCTAGTGAGAGAGGTGATTGAGGTTGGAAGAACAGGCCAGTTGGCTTGTGAGCGATTCTCTCAAAGTGAGAGAGTGCACAGAGGAAGGAGAAAACTCTTGGAAGGAACCCTGTAGCTGCCACAGAGCTCAGAGACTTCCAGTCCGGTCTGTTGCTGTAACCCAAGGCAAAGGAGGTTAGCAGCCGAAGGACTGTCCAGGTGACAGAGAAGGTGTATGCTCCTAGGGTGGAACAGGCATGTGGGGAATGAGGGTCTATGGGTAGTGAGAGAGAGTGGTTCCTGGGAGAGAATCCCTTCTTTGTGGTTGTGTGTTATTTTCCCTGTAACCTCAGCCTAGCTTAGGATTCCTTGCCTTGGGGTGGAGCTTAGTCCCAGCTCGGGGGTGACTCACTGCTGAGTTGATGAGCAGTGCGGTCTAAGGCTGGGAGGTTCGTGGAAGGCCTGCACTTGGTTGGTGGAACTGCCACTGTTTCAAAGATAAGTACCAGACAATGCTTTAATTATGTTTTTGTATCTCTGTGTATTGTAATAATCATGTATTCTGTTGTGCATTTGGATTAATGTTGTTGCCATGGATTATTTATGTTAGTAATAATTCTCATGTTTACTCTGAAATTTAAATGTATTTGTTTCCTTAAATGCATATGAATTATATAATGCATGTATGAGTTATGTACAAAGGGGTGTTATAGTCTTCTTTTAAGAGCGAATAAGCCTTGGTAGCAGAAATTGTGCGCTACACTCTGTGTCTAGGGTTTAGGGAAGCCTTGCTTGACTGCTAAATTGAAAAGCTTGTGTATGTGAGGGATGAGGATAAGCCCTCCGATTTTATTAATTTCAGCTTGGTAGACTTCAATGTCCTTAGCTTTCCCATTTGCAAGCCACTTAACCCTGAACTCTATGTCATCTAAAGAAAAATCTTCATCCTTTGTAGGGACAATAGGAATGGTGTCCATGGCATTAGGGAACTCATAAACACTTTTAAGGTAGGAATTACACTCCCTTAAGGGAATCATATTATTTTATTTAGTATTGCGGTTTAAAATTTGCCTCTAAAACTTCTTAGGATCCAGCTTAAATAGTTGTGAAAGCTGCTCTTGCCTTTTATTGATATAGTACTTTTTTTTCCCTTTTAATTAGGGATTTGTAGGTATTGATCTTATTGAGTTTTAAGGACTCATTAGAAGCATCCTTAATGGATTTCCTAACAATTTTACATTCTTTATCATAAGGGTTGGTCATTCTATTATCATTTTTAAAGGACACCTTGAAAGAGAACTTGTTAATAAAAGTGGAAAGGGTATTTGTAAAATTATGATAGAGGTGTTCAATGTTGTCCTTATATATATCATTGAAAATTCTCAAAAATAATATTGCAAAAACATTAAAAGTTAAAAATAACACAACATCTCTCACACGGCCCATCACTCAGGAGGAAGTGGACCAAGCTGTCAGCGAGATGCCTCTAGGCAAAGCACCAGGTCCTGATGGATTCACCACAGATTTCTTTCATCACTGCTGGGACCTAGTCAAACGCGATGTCTGGGAAGTAGTAGAAGAATCCAGAGTCTCGGGCGTGGTTCTTCCAGCACTAAATGCCACCTTCCTCACCCTCATTCCTAAGGAAGAAAGAGTCACTAATCCGAAGGACTTCAGGCCCATAGCTCTCTGCAATGTGATATATAAAATCACCACAAAGGTAATCGCTAATAGGCTGAAACCCATATTGCCTCATGTCATTTCTAAGGAACAAGCGGGATATGTGGAAGGGCGGCAGATCACAGACAGCATCATTCTGGCGCACGAGGTCATCCACTCCCTCAAAACCTCCAAATCTCCAGGTATGTTAATTAAATTGGACCTTTCCAAAGCATTTGACAGAGCAAGCTGGCAATATCTTAAAGCAATCCTCCACTCCTTTGGGTTTGATCAAGGATGGGTCAAATGGATCATCAACCTAATCTCCTCTACCTTCTTCTCAATCTTAGTCAATGGAGTTCCTTCCAGGCCCTTCTCCCCTTCTCGAGGYATACGTCAAGGTGACCCCCTCTCACCCTTCCTCTTTGTGCTCATGGCCGAAGGCTTAGGTARATCCATCTCTGCAGCAATCACTGAAGGGTCCCTCAAAGGGCTCTCRCTTCACAATCTACARCCGGCCCTCTCCCACAGCCAGTTTGTCGACGATACTCTCCTTCTCAACTCCCCCACAGCAAAGGAATCTCTCTCCATCAACTCCATTCTTTCAGACTTCACGGAAGCCTCTGGCATGTCGCTAAATCTGGACAAGTCCAATCTTTACTTCTTCAATACCCCTGTCCCGATTCAAGTTCACATCTCTAGACTCCTCGGCATTCCCAGGAGCTCCCTTCTGTCCAAGTACTTAGGTGTTCCCCTCTCAAGTGCTGCGACCAGATCCATTTCCTGGAACAGCCTCATCCTTTCCATCTCCAACAGATTAAAGCACTGGACTTTTAGACCCCTCAACTTAGCATCCTGACTTGTCCTCCTGAAGTCCGTTCTGCAAGCCCTCCCTACTTATCTTTTTTCGGTTCTTGCTGCCCCTAAACATGCCATAAAATCCATTCAAACCCTCCAACGCAAATTCCTCTGGCATGGCCACCAGCCCAACAAAAAGTGGGCCCTAGTGAGCTGGGACAAATTATGCCTGCCAAAAAGTCAAGGAGGCTTAGGCCTCCGGGACCCCGGCAAACTCAACCAAGTCATGGGCGCCAAGATCTGGTGGCGCTGGTTGAAAGAGCCTGAATCAGCCTGGGCAAGACTATGGCGACTCAAATATGCTCCACGAACACCTGATAATCAACTCATCAGGTTCAACACCAGATTCCAAGGATCCAACATCTGGAACACAGCTTGGAATAACCGCACCTTAATCCAAAGTCATGCTTTCTGGGAGGTTAGAGATGGGGAAAGTGCCTTGCTATGGCAGGACTCGTGGCAACAATTCAAGCCGCTGGGTGCTTTAGAGGACTTAATTGAACTTCAAGAAGCTATCGACCCGCAAGCTTCCATGAAAATCAAAGATCTCTGGCAACCCCAAGGACAACATTTACAATGGCGCCCGTGGAAACTCTCTTACCAAGACCTTGGCGTTCCGACAGACTTCAACCTAAACAATTGGCACGACCAAGCCAATCGACGCAGAATTCCTACCAGAAATGGGGCAGACATACTTAGATGGGGATACTCCACCGCTGGAACCTTCACGATAAAGGAAGCTTACAACATTCATAGCAACCCCCAAGCAGAAGACAAAGCAGCCATATGGCGCAAAGCATGGAATTCAGCCCTCTGGCCCAAGGTTTCCACCTTCATATGGCTCATAATACAAAATAGAGCACTCACATGGGACAACTTAAGAAAGCGAGGTTTCATAGGCCCTTCAATATGCGTGCTCTGCTGTCAGCAAGAAGAAACCAAGGAGCATCTCTTCAACGGATGCCAGTACAACCAGAGAGTCTGGGATCAAAGCGCGCAGATCATGCGCAAAACTGGCCAAAATCGAGGCAGCATAAATGAAACTTTAGAGCACTGGGATGACCATGCTTACAAAAGCAAGATCCTCAATCACATCTGGCAGCTCTTACCTGGCTTTATCCTCTGGAAGCTCTGGAAGGAAAGGAACAAAAGAATCTTCCACTCGCAAGCCTCTCCACCAGAGACAACCTGGGAAACAATTCAGGCGCGGATTAAGGAAACAATTCGATGCCACCACTGGAGTTTGGATGACCTACAGTGCACCCCTGATGAACAACACATCCTACAGCATTGGCAACCCCTGCCCCCCACTCAACAAGCCAGACGAACCAACAAAACCACTCAAGAAATCCCCAACACCTGGTCCCCCCCTCCGAAGCACTTCATAAAAATCAACTTTGACGGAGCAGCCAAAGGCAATCCAGGCCCAGCAGGATGGGGAGCAGCCATCAAAGACTCGGATGGAAAGCTACTGGGTCTGTCCATAGGCTTTTTAGGCGAAACGACCAACAATGTCGCGGAGCTAACGGGTTCCCTAAGAGGATTACAGACTGCCATGAAAAAAGGTCATCGCAACATTGTTCTGGAAGGAGACTCACAAATCATCATTCATCTCATCACCAAGATTCTGCATGGACGAACGCCATCCAAAATCTCACCAAGCTGGCGACTCCTAGGGCTGTTAGAAGACTTCCACAACCTCCTCACTCTGGATCTCAGCATAGTGCCTTCTCACGTAAGGAGAAAGGCAAACTGAGTAGCTGACCATCTAGCCAATGTAGCAGTGAACCAGGAGGCTGATCATTCCTGTTGGATGGACGAAACCCCCCATCACTTGGACGAATTCCAGAGATGCCAAGATCTTGCTAATGAAGATCTACTCCCCTCGGATGGGGTGCCACATGTCCAAAAGCAAACACGCAGAGGAAGTCAATTTATGGCGACCACAAGCGCCATCACTCCGCAGCACACTTGATTAATGGCTCGCACCAGCAACCTTACAATGAAGAGCCCGCTCGCGCGCGAGACATGTACCAAGATGCAGCGCACTAACGTTCCTGTGTTAATGGCGCTGATGCTTGACATTATGAAGGTTTTAATGGTGATAAAATACATGGACGGAGGGTGTTAGCACTCTGTAATTTTGCCCAAGGCTGAAAAGGCAATCACAGAGGCAACATCAGAACCGCTTCGAGTCCTGGATCTAGCCCTCCAAGACTCAGAGAGGGATCTCTCTGTGTGATGTAGCTTTGTTTGCAGAAATGTTAGGCTAGTTATGAAGAACAAGGGATTTTGTTGTAAAAAAGGGTTTATAAATGGCTGGGACAGCTTACACATCCATTGGGCTATGGAGTCTGAAATTAATCAAATCTGAGAGACAACCAGAAATGACAAAGAAAAAACCTCACAAGGCA
>JASDQU010108501.1:127497-149622 GCA_032191745.1 Picea mariana | reverse complement strand
ATAGCGAAGCAATCGACCGCAGACACAGCGAGGCAACCAGCTAAGGAGGTCTCGGTTAAGGAGGAAACAATGAGCTCAGCCACCGGTGAGGAATACGAGCACCCATCTCTAGTCTTCGAGCTGCGCAGCATGCTCGATGACCTAAATTTTCGAGTGGCGAGTACGAATCAAAGAATTGACATGCTCCTCAGTGCACTCTCGACAACTGCACCCGAGAAGCAATGTCCCACCTGCGCAAAGGAGTTTTGGATCCCAGCTGGACGACGCCGAGAGGACTACAAGCGAGCGAGCCCTGGTCCTGGTTAGGTTTTTTTCTGTTATGTCATATCACCCCAGTAGATATATAGCACTCCTGCATGATAGTAAGGCGTACTCTTTTAAGAATAAATGGCATTGCCACCCTGGTTTCCCTCGGGCAGGGTGGGCAATGGTAGTTTTGTTAAATACTTGGCAAATGACACCGGGAACCCAGCTGTCCTGATTTCCTACTCAGGCAGGACAACTGGAGCTTCCATATACTACTGTACACCACAGTTTTCTGATAATATAGAAGGCACCACCTCTTTATTTACAAAATAAAAATAAAAATAACACAACATAAAAATGTTTATTTGAACTTTCATCAATACAATGAAAAAATATTAGCTTAAAATAATTTTATTTCAAAATTTGTTTTATTTTAAAATTTTAAAATAATAAATTGGAGAAAATCAAATTTAAAATAATAAATTATTTAAAATTTTATAAATTTTATATAATTTACATGATTTCAACATAATGAAATAATTTATTCAAAATTAAAACAAATTTTTTAACCAGTGAATAATTTTTATGCAAATTCCCCTCCATGTCATCGAGTCTAAATGCCACCACTATTGTGTGGATATGGAGGTGTTTCTTGGCGTATTGTGTGGATATGGAGGGATATCACGCTTCCTATTGGGATTCTAGACATGCAACTCATTTGTGTAACGAAATCCACTAAAATTTGAATTAACACAATAAATGCAACTTCTTTTCAATGTATTAAATTTCTAATTCAACCATTGATTTCCAATTCTAAAAGGGTGTAACGAAATCCAATAAAAATTGAATTAACACAATAAAGCAGTCAATTCTAGAACACGGGGATTTCAAATAGAAATTATCATTGCCATATAGTTATAAAAAAATTATAGAACACGGGGATTTCAAACGGAAATTATCATCGTCGTATAGCTATTAATGAAGCATACATGTCAGCTCCTGAATTCGATTTTGTGTTGTTTGTCTGATGTAGTTACAGACCCGTTACTGCTTTTGTGTTTCGGGACAAGTTACTGTGAATACGAAATCTTGAATTTGAGAACATTGAAGGAAGCAAGAGCACTAAAGAAAGGAAAAGAACTCAAGTGTGCATTGTGGTATCGACATTGTTCTCTTTGTCTTCCTGTTTGCATATTTTGCTAGAGATTGTTTGGAAATAAACGTGTGCCACACAAATTAGAAAATGAGAGAAATAGTACTGTCAAGAAATATCAAATGAACATAGGGTCAAGTGTAGATACCAACATCGACGAAGTGCTAAGTAACAATAATCTTTTCAAATTGTCTTCATTTTCATACAATGCAGGAATGTGTTTCAAGTTCTTTTGCATTTTTATTATTCTTCAGTTGAGCTGCGCCATGGCATGGTGGATCATTTCCTCTTGTGCTTGCACAATGGCAATGTTTATGCCTTAGAGTCATTTGAGTATGAAATGACGTATGATTTCTTGTATCAGTTGCATGGTATTCATGTGTTGGTGCATATATTTCAAAGATGTGGTTAACTGCATCTGCAAACCAACCTGAAAATGAAAGAGGGCTATGGGGTGATACGTTTTGCATACGTTGGCTAGACAACTGGCTAAATATATCTATTGCAGTTTGGTCAGTAACAAGGAAGAGAAGGTACTTGCTATTCAATGAAAATGCAGGTAGAGATCTGTATTGCATCTTGTTCCATGACAGTAATCCTCTTACTGGTCATTACGAAACATTGTTGTATAAAATATCTTCCATATGAAATTTTGGAAGATCTTATACCTGTTTGTCCATCATGTACAAGGACCTGAGTTCCATTGGAAACGTCAACTGCATGACATGCATAGCCTTGGGACAAAGTTTGATGTGCAGTCCCTGAGATTGTACATTGTCCATTCATTTCTCAATGCACTTATAGGTGGAAATCATTCTTCTCGCTTAGACCTTTCCAACAGTGTATCGAGCGCCCCAAACAAAGAATGTATGCAAAAGTTACGCCCCCGGGAAGTTGACGTATCAACTACCCCCATCGGGGCCTGCAAACCTTTTGGATTTTCATCTTTCGGGGTTAGGGTTTTGTATTTTAGTTATGTTAAAAATTCCTTTGGAACCTCATTGTAACAATCATCTTCTTGTAAATGTGAGTAGCTGTCACATATCTTCTCAGAGATAAGTTGCAACATTCTAGCGAGTCTTTTACTCTATATTTTTACAGTCTTTGTACATTTTTGCTCATTAATAGAAAATTGTGTATTGTTGTATCTCTGTGTTTATGGTTTCATCTCTAATACATTTATGTTATATTATTGGATATCCATGATATCTCTATACAATTCTTTATTATATCTCCTCTCTCATTTCGTGCCGAAAATAATCTAAATCAGTGGTATCGGAGTAGGCTGCTCTTGATCGTTTTTTAGTGCATGTCCCCGACGAGGTCCGAGTATAGAAAGTTGGGTCTCAAGATTGTCTCTCTTGAGGACAATCACTCTCACATGCCCAAGAAACCCTCCATGGCGGAAGAAAATAAAAACGACAGCGCATAAGATTATATTAATCTGTTTCTTGAGCAAGCTCTCACACAACAAAGGGACGAAATGATGGAGAATTTTTCCCACATCCTTCAATGTCTGCCAATAACAACATATGCGTCTTCATCAAGAAACCACTTTGGAGGCACCTCTCCTTCCAAGGTACAGGTTAATTTTGATATTCCTGTATTTCAAGGTCAAATAGATGCGGATGCCCTGGACAAATGGTAAAATCTGCTAGAAGGTTATTTCTTTGTTCACCATTTTTCTTATAGGGAAAAGATCACCTTCGCACTCCTTAAGGCTCTCCCCCATGTCAAACATTGGTGGGAAAATTTCTGGGAGCAAAGTTCCACAGAGGAGTCCAAAATATATGGGGTCGATCCCACTTGGTATTTTTTTGTGGATGTGGTCAAGGAACAATATTACCCTGTTGGCAACTATGAAGACCAGTACATGAGATGGACCACACTACGGAAAGAGAGGAGCCAAGAAATGTCGGAGTTCACCAATAACTTCCATACCTTGCACACCAATATGGGTATCAAAGACTCTGAGCAACATTTGATTGTGAAATACTGCGGGGCTTTGCACAGATACATACAAACCGAAATGGATTTTCTAGATATCTCATCACTCGGTGATGCGTATCAATATGTTGTTAAAATAAAACAGAAATTTAGGCACCAGAACAAACGGGATTTTGGATCTGAAAATCTGCAACAACCAAAGTATGAGAAAGACAACCCTAACAAACAGCTTCCTAAAAACCAGTCTAAGCCACAGGAAAAGAAGGGTCGCGGGAAGACGAAGAAAGACACTAGAAAATGGTGCGATTTTCACAAAATCCCTTGGCACAACACCAATGAATGTCACTCAAAACAGTCATTGGTGGCCGAGATCAAAGACAAGGAGTCGAACCCTGATTCAAAATATGATTATGAAAATACTATTAAACGACATATCATCGACACAAACCCCACTGTTATTGTCGCGGACACAACAATTCAACCAGAAGAACCAACAGATCTTGAAGAGGGGGGGCGCCTTTTTCATTCACAGATGTGGGTGAAGGGGACCCCACGACATTTTATTGTTGATAGCGAAAACCAGAAGAACCTCATCTCAGCAGAGGTCGTCAAACAATTGGGATTGTCGACAACACCACACCCACAACCATACAACATTGGGTGGTGTTGCCAGGGACGAGATCTTTGTGTCAGCTAGCAGTGTCGATTTTCATATGGCATCCAGTGCTTCAAGGATTAGGTATTATGTGATGTTTCCCCACTGGATGTCTGTGATGTTCTCTTGGGCCAACCATATCTATGGAAGTGTCATGTTGTTTATGAGTCTCGACCCCGTAGTATCATTTTACTTTGGGGGGTCATCTCTACAAAATACCAAAGGTAGTTCCAACTACTTTCCCACCTAAACAATGTTGCGAGGTAGTATCACATACTACAAAATTCAGCTTCTTCACAATCTTTTCGAAAGGTGAATAGAAGGATACTGCAACCACTACAGCGTCGGACCAACCACCTTCTATACAATAGAAGCAGGTCGACAAGATTGCAGCAAAGCACAAAAAATCCTTCTGCACACAGTCATCTCAGGTAGCCCGACTGGTTGAACAGATCTGACCCCGCCAGCAACAGGTTCATGACAGCCTTCCACAAATCGAGCAGCGCGACGTCTCTAGCAAGGCAAACAACTCACCAAGATTCAGATTCAACAAGCGCTTCCCTCTCTCCCCCGGGAACTCAAGGCAATGGAGACCATTGCTTCCTAAAGTATTCATCCATTTTGGTATACCAAGCTCGGGGAGCTTGCTTTAACCCATATAAAGCCTTAATTAATTTGCAGACTTTATGTTCCTGCCCTGCAATTTCAAAACCTGGCGGTTGTTTCATATATACATCTTCCTGTAAATCTCCATTGAGAAAAGCACTTTTTACATCCATTTGATGAACTTTCCAACCTTTTTGAGCGGCCAATGCAAGTGTTAAGCGGATGGTATTCCATTTAGTTGTGGGAGAAAAAGTTTCCTCATAATCAATGCCTTCCCGTTGCGCAAAACCTTTAGCCACAAGTCGAGCTTTATACTTGTCAATTTTGCCATGTTGGTTGTATTTAATTCTGTAAACCCATTTGCATCCGATGGGTTTAACACCTGTAGGACAATCAACAAGTTTCCAAGTGTTGTTATCAATTACTGCTTGATATTCCTCAATCATAGCCTGTTGCCATTCTTTATGTTTTACTGCTTCTTTGTAGGTAGAAGGTTCAGTAAAATCATGTGCTACTAAGGCAAAATTCCCTTCATTGTTGTGTGATCCCCTTGTTCCTGTTTTATTTTGCTCATCAGGCCTTACATCTTTCAAAAGTTGAACTGCCCATTTTGGTAGTTGATGTTCACTAGTTTGTGGATTTGAATTACCATTATTGTAAATTGGATTAATGTAAACTGATGTTCGTCGATCAGTTGAAGATTCTGGAGGTAGAGAATCATTGTCAAATGAACTGCCGCTGCTAGGAGATTCGGATGAACTGTTGGAAGACCCAGATGATGTTGTCGAAGTAACTGGACTGGATGTAACATCTTCAGATGAAGGAAAATCAAGTTCATACCAAATATGTGAATTTGGTTGACTTTGAACTTTTCCTTTTCTTTGATTTCCTTTAGTTTCTAACTTTTGAAGAAGTTTTTCTATTTTGTCAGCACTTTTACTTTCAGTTTCATCAAAAATAACATCCCTGCTCACAATAAATTTACCACTGGACAAAAGTCGATACCCTTTCTTCTCATCAGAATACCCAATCATTGTGCATTTCAAGCTTCTTGAGTCAAGCTTTGTGTGTTTTTCTTTAGGAACTAAGGCATAACATACCGATCCAAAAACTCTAAGATGTTTAACTCGAGGTTTGAAACCAAACCATGCTTCATAAGGTGTGATTCCATCCAAAGAAATAGTTGGAGATCTGTTTCTTAAGTAGATAGCTGTATGGATTGCTTCTGCCCAATATGTAGAACTTAACCTTTTAAAACTTAACATGGATCTTGCCATTCCTAAAAAAGTGAGATTCATTCGTTCTGCGACTCCATTTTGCTGAGGAGTGTAGAAATTAGTAAGATGTCTTCTTATCCCATTGTCTGTGCAATAAGTGTTGAATTCATTAGAAGTGAATTCTCCGCCATTATCTGTCCTGAGTGTACCTATCTTTTCTTTAACTTCATTTTCAACAAGGTGTCGAAAAATCTTAAATTTTTCAAATACTTCTGACTTTTGCTTCAAGAAGTAAACCCAAGTGATTCTACTGAAATCATCAACAAAGAGTAAAAAATATTTGCAACCACCAAAAGAAGTTTCTAGAGGTCCACAAACATCACTGTGAACTAGTTGCAACCGTCGATTTGCACGCCATGAACTTGTGGAAAAAATTTCTCAACTCTGTTTGCCATAAATGCATGCTTCACATTTTGAAGTGTCCTTTTTGAAAGTGGGAAGTCCCTTAACCATCCCTTGTTTTTGCAGTTGAGACAGACTATCAAAGTTGAGATGTCCATATCTTACATGCCATAATCTGATAGGGGAGATACCTGCACTTTTTGTTCCTACAAAGTCTGAATGCCTTGGAATAACTGTTCTTTTCATCCTTAACAATTTTCCGTCTTCATATCCTGTCATCACTGTTTTCATATTTTGTTTGACTGAATTTATCTTAACCAAGTCATCTTCCATAATCACCTGATGTCCTGCTTGTCGAATTGTGACTAAAGACAACAAATTCTTTTTGAAGGTGGGTACATACCATACATTTGAAATAAATCGTTCTCCAATATCAGGTAAATAAACTTTAACTACTCCTCTTCCATAAGGAGTATGTTTAGTATTATCTGCAAGAAAAACAGATTTAAGATGGCATTCTTGAAAATTCCAAAAGAAGTCATGTCTGAAAGTCATATGTTGAGATGCTCCTGAATCTAAAATCCAAGCATCTTCATAATCAATTTGAAAATCAGTGGAAATCTGTAATGTTGAAGATGAGGTAAACACATATTCTGAATCATCATCATGTCGATCATTTGCAAACTGTGTTGTGTTTTGATGAAACTTGGCGATTTTATCAATGGAAGTTCGACCATCTTCTGCATAATGACCAACTTTGTTACACCTTCTGCAAAAAAATTAATTGAAGTCTCTCCCTCTGCCGAAATTCTGTCCTCTACCCTTGCTTTGATTTTTGTGTGGAGTTTGTCCTCTGCCTTGACTGTTGCCTTGAAAAGAGCCTCTGCCTTGACTATTTCCTCTTGCGTGAAAATATCATCTGCCTTGATTGTTTCCTCTGCCTTGAAAATACCCTCTTCCTTGACTGTTGCCTATGCCTTGACTATTTCCTCTGCCTTGAAAATTGGTATCTCTATTTTGGCCTCGTCCACGACCTTGTACAAAATTTCCTCTTCCTCTGCTGCTATAACTGTCACTTGAAGTCTTACTTGTGCTTGCTTCTGTGAAAAAAACATCTTCTCCAACTTGTTTTTTTTTTTTCCAAAAGTTTTGTTGTGTTGAGATAATAGTTCACTTAGTTCATCAAATGTAAGCTTGTCTAACTTGCCAGTGACTTGTAAAGTTTCCAAAAAATGTGTATAGGAAGAAGGCAATCCAACGATTAAGATTGTGGTCATGAAACTATCATCTACTGCTTGAAAACCCACATTTAGTATTTCCTGCTTAATGTTCTTAAGTCTAGAAATATATTCATGGACATCACCTCCTTCAGTCAATTTTTGTTGAAGCAACTTTAATTGAAGATCAACTTTCTTGGATTCAGGCTGAGTATCAAATAAATCTTTAAAAACTTTCAAAGTAGACCACGCATCAGTCGTATTTTCAATGTGAACATACATCTCATCATTAACTGAAGATTTAATAAGTGCTAATGCTTTGGCATTTTTAACTTCCCATTTTGCTAATGTAGCTACATTTGTCGGCTTAGTGGGATTAGTATCTTCATTACATATATCACGCCAAAGTTCATTGTAAATGAGAGTGCTTTCAATGAGTCGTTTCCATGTCTTGTATGATTTTGTGCCTTCAAGTTTATCTGAGTCGGAGAACAAATTAATTAATTTCGACATTGTAGTTTGTTGAATTTACACACCAAAAAATAATCATGCAAAGAAATATGAAGATGAACAACACACCAAATGCATCACACCAAAGACAATCTAACGGGGCTTGGCCTTGACCCTCGTATAGTCATTGAAACAAGGAAAAAATGACTGAGCTTTGTACTTGGCTCTAGTCAAATTCCAAGGAACTTTCAAAATTTTACACTTTTACAAAATTCTGGCAATCTTGCCCCCCCTCAAAGTAAAAAGACTTTGAGTTACAAAAAAAATGTTATCCAAAAAAAATTAATCACTTGATATGGCTGTATCTTTTGATATACCTTCAACATTCCATGCTCACATCTGTCACGCTCTAGGGTTCCAGGAATTAAAGAAAATGTCGCAAATTGCTCCAATTTCCATGTGATTTCAATACCATTTCAGAACAGCAGCAAACATATCACTGAAGTAATGAAAGAAAAACATATCATCTCCGTCTTGAGACTCAAATTGCACTAGAGGCGAATTAATTGTGGCTGTTCAGATCCGTTTTGCAGCATTTCGTGAGGCAAAGGGGCCACTAATTCGGCTCATCTGTTGTTGTACAACAAGGTGGAAATTTGGCAACGTATAAGAGGATTTTGTTTCAGAACACTTGGAGAATATGGGCATTGAGATGTTGGGATCTGATCATATGAAAGGTCAGATGATTTTAAGGAAAGGAACTATGAACTGTTAAGGTATCCAGTACGTGTCTTTCTATGTGCCTATATGATTTTGGGTCATCCTGAGGCTGTGTGAAATCAATCATTCCTCTGTTAATTCAGTTCCTTTTGAACAGCTTGCATCTCGCATACAATCGAATTCCACGTTACAGGCTGTGAAGGCACTTCTAGCTTGCATTGAGAGTCGGTTTTTGCTGTCACGAGCAAGTCAGTCTAATGTTGCACAGATAGATCATTTTCTTAAACGACTATCTCCAGGACATAAGATAATTTCTTCGACTGGAAACAGAGCTTCAAAGATGGATGTTTCTCAAGTGTCTGGTAAAGGGATAATTAGAGGTCCTTGAATCGAATCTCAGCCTGCTTTCCTTGTGGCCAGAGAATTTTTCTGTCTGTACTCAATAACAATTCCTCCCCAGATTTAATGCATGACCATTGAACTTAGTCCGGAAATAACATCTATGTGTGACCATGGGTGTGGATCCAGCCGGAAATAACTTCAATGCCAAGAACTATGACAAAAAACATGCAATATTTGACTCCATGGGGCTTCAGGAAAACCTTTTAAGAGGAATTTTTTATGTTGGATCGCGCGCACACGGAGAGTTCGTTGAATCTAAATGCTTATCACAGTTTTAGAATATAACAGTGATAATTAATATAACAGTGAATTGGAGAGGCCGTGAGCGTTTTGCTCAAGAATTACTTTGCCAGAAATTTATTCGCCAGAAACTAATTTGTTAATTTTCAGGATTTACAATTTGTAAAATCAGTTTGTGAGTCCAATGACTAAAATCTGAAAGTAAAAAAAAATTCTTTTCCCTTTTTTTTAGAAAAATTTGAACAATAACTGACTGATTTACTGACAGAGTATGCGCCGACTTTCCTTGGCTTGTAACGCTGGGATCTCTTCCTCTGATCAGCTAATCGCTTCTTCAGTTCAACAACATTACTGGTGCTCTGATACCACAATAATGGCAGAAGTGTCCTCAGACACACACTTTTATTAAATAGGAAAATAAATTACATAAGATACTTTGCAAGAGTTTTACACCTGAACAACACAATACTCTTGCAATGAGCTATATATAAGCTAAATGTCCTAACAAACTCTAGATATGGATCACTTATTAAATAAACAAGTGTCCATTTACAATAAATGCTATCTTAACAATCTTATAACAATACTCCTAATTTAGATCCTAAGATACGACACCTCTCTAGAGTCATATCTTTTACAACAATAATGTATTTCTAAAAGTCTACATTTATTAATCAAATATTCTAGATTATTAATTTAATATACTAAATTAATAATCATTTTATTCTAACTTTATAAACTATGATATTTGTATTTTGGATTATCTAACATTCCCCTTGATGATCCAAAGATACATTACAACAGATACCAAGTTCATCCCTGAACTTAGGAAATTTTTTTCTACCAAGAGGTTTCGTGAAAATGTCAAAGATCTGATCTTCTGAAGGACAATAAATTGGCTTGATGACATCCTTTGCAATGAGTGATCTGATATGATGATATTTGGTGTCCACGTGCTTTGTCTTTGAATGAAAAACTGGATTCTTAGCAAGCTTAATGGTTGATTGGCTGTCGATGAATAATGATGTAGCTTCTGCTTGAGAAATGCCCAAGTCCTGTAAAATCCTGCGTAACCAAACAATTTCACATGTTGCTTCCCATGCTGAGATGTATTATGCTTCTGTTGTATAAGTAGCAACTGTAGCTTGTTTCTTACAATTCCAAGACACTGTTGTTGAACCCATGTTCATTAAATAACCCGATGTTGATGCTCGATCAATTGATCCAAGTGGATGTCAATGGCCACCCACCTATTCCACGGGCTCGAAAAACAGTTTTCCATCTTGGCAGTTTTTCGGGTTCCAAACTTCTAGGATCGTTTTGAGGCCCTAAACGACATTTTTTGGGGATTTGGGGCCCAAGTGACTATCAATAGCATTGATTTGGGCCAGTCGAAAATCATTCTTCTTGGTTAGACCTTTCCAACGGTGTATCGAACGCCCCAAACAGAGATCGTATGCAAAAGTTACACCCTCAGGAAGTTGACATATCAACTACCCCCATCGGGGCCCGCAAACCTTTTGGATTTTCATCTTCCGGGGTTAAGGTTTTGGATTTTACTTATGTTAAAAATGCCTTTGGAGCCTCATTGTAACAATCATATTCTTGTGAATGCAAGTATCCATCATATCTCTTCTCAGAGATAAGCCGCCACTTCTAGCGAGTCTTTCACTCTGTATTTTTACAGTCTTTGTACATTTTCGCTCATTAATAGAAAATTGTGTATTATTGTATCTATGTGTTTATGGTTGCATCTCTGACACATTTATGTTATATTATTGGATATCCGCGATATCTCTATACATTTCTTTATTGTATCTCCACTCTCATTTCGTGCCAAAAAAAATCTGGATCAGATTAATCATGATTGTTCTCTATATGCATGTTAGACTAGATATGTTTTATGCAGTAGTTATGAATGTTACAAAGAATATTTATGTTTCAATCTGGAATATAATGATACTATATAAATTGAATTCATTAAGTCACCAAGAAAGAACAAATACATGATAATGCGCACAAAACAGATAAGTAAGAATGAATAAGATGATCGCCTCCCATTCCCTCACTACTGCAGAAACTTGGTTCCTGAAGCCCCATAGATGCCTCGGGTGAAACTTCACTTGCATGAAGGTGATTCCAAAAGGGTCGGTGTATGAAAAGTTTTGTTGGTTAAGATAACTTGAACCTAGGGTATTAAAACCGTGCACCAACAAATGGTTTCGTTGCTGGGACCCAAAATCTGTGATTGAGGGAATGTTTTGGAGGTTGACGAAGAAATAGATCTCAGAATGGCTAGAAGGAAAGGAATGAGAATTTTCTCAAAAAGAGAATAGAAACCTTCGAATGAACGACTTGCAATGGATGCAAAGGTATGTGTGCAAAGAGATGCATGATATTTTCTTTTGCGAATTTCTGATTATTTTGACAGAGTGGTTAGAAATATTAGTGGAGAATACTGGAAAGTACTGAACCGCAATGTCGAGGAACTAGTCTCATGAGTTCGTAAGGAGACTGAATTATGTAAGTAATAAGACTTCGCATGCAATTGATTTCTGGTCAGATAGTATATTGGGAGGATATATTACAGAGTTTGTAGTGGATTGTACCCAATCATACAGTTTTACAGAGAGGGATTTCTTCAAATATTTATACAGAAGGTTCATGAAATCGTTGGGTACGTGGATAAAGATGTTGTTGAATTAAAAGGGTGTGATGACAATGGAGTCTGATTGCTAAGGGGCTTTGCCCACATAGGTAAACCAGGTGATGACAAGACGATAGTATGAAGGTAGGAAAGAGTGAAGGAACCAATGAAGAAGGAAGGGAGAGACTAAGGATGCAGAGAACCAAAGAGGTTGTTTTAGAAGAAGAAGACGAGTTTGAAGTATTGCACAATGGAAGAAGGTACAAGAGGCTGAAGATTGGGGCTAAGAAAGGAGAGACACACAATGAGCCTAAGTGGAGAGGACCTTGCGCAATAGTCCAGATCGTAGAGATACTACACATAAAAGGAGAAGAAGATGAGTTCCAGTCCAGTCCCATAGTAGAAGAGTCTTTAAGTCCTACTTGGGCTGGATCTTGTGTCGAATCCATGACCCCATGTGCGTCACCAACATCTGAGGTAACAATTGAAGATTTGTCAAAAGAACTTGTACTAGTAGAGGGAATTATAATAGTAGTAGTCAGAGCAATGAAGGCAATACGACAAGTCAGAGTCATCCAACATCACCGAGGGGAGGTACTACAAAAAATAACATGACATGGTTAGACGGTACATTGAGACTACCTAAGTTCCAAGGAGTCGTATAAGAGGAACTAGAGCAACATCTATTTTTTTGTGAGACAATTTGGGTTGCAAATAATGTCCAAGACAAGGTTGCAAATATTGCATAGTTGGAAACAACATTTACATGTCACGCACTACTATGGTACATAAAACTAAAAAGTACCACACCTATAGGACAAGCCAGGACTTTAGCAGAAATTAGACAGGCACTATTGAAAGAGTTCAAGAAACCAAAATGTGAGACACAATACATTACAGAGCTTAAGGAAATCAAACAGGTATAGACTGAGTCAGTATGGGACTTTGATAAAAGAATCAAGGATGTGATGGGTAGGTTAACATTCCAAATTCTTGATCAACAACACATATACTGGTTTATTGCAGGTTTGTTTCCACACATCTGCGGCCCATTGATACAACAAAAGGTTACGTCACAGCATGAGGCATTGGAGATCACAATGAAGTTGGAATCCTCCCTTGTAGGAGGCAGTTGAGGGATGGCGTAAGTACAAAAACAACTAGCTTCCTTGACAATTCAATTGGCAGATCTTTCAAAAGGGAAGGAGAAACGAGAACAAGTTTGGTGTACCAAGTGTAGAACCTAGGGCCACCACAAGGATGAATGCCCAAAATTTGTGCAGTATTTGGTGACTGGAGCACCAAATCCATTACCAAGAGGGGGATATTGTGAGATATGTAAAAAATGGGGACATCATTTGACGAATTGTCCATTACTGTAGAAATATAGTATATGTCAAGGAACTTATTTTACAACTTTTGTAAGTCTGTCGAACATGAAGTGAACGATTTTCATGCATTTGATTTGATGAGAGAGCACACTTCATATATGTACAGGATTCAGGAGGAGAATGTTGCGACAAAGAGAGGTGGTCCACATTATAATAATCAGAGAAAATTTAATCAAGGAAACATAGAAAATTTTAGTAGAGGTTGAGGCAGAGGAAATTTTGGCAAAGGAGGTAGAGGACTGATAATATGTTACAATTGTAACCAACTAGGACACTTAGCTCATGACTTCTTGAATCTATGTACAGCCTGCACATATTGTAGAGAATTGGACCACGTGAAAAGAGACTGTCCTCAACTACTTGTGAAATGGAAGGAAAGGGGGAATCAGAACCATAACCCAAATAAGAATGTAAAGAAAATATCAGCCAAAAAACACAATGAAGGATGTATAATAGTAGTTGTTACGCACGGAGGAACTAGAATAGGGGGTGATGCGACAAATATTAGAGGGAAGCAGGCTGAGCAATGGGTAAGGAAATCAATAGGACCTATTCCAACATTCAACCCTCAGAAAGAAAAGGAGACGTAACATAGGGAAAGAAGAGAGATAATAGGACCGGATTGGGTAGCATCAACATCATCCACGCCTCCTGTATGTGATCATACTATGCCAAAGAAGCCACTTGGGAAGTAAGTACTCTAAGAGAGTTCCTGAGAAGTTGTGTAGAATTAATGAAAGATGAAACTGTGTTGAATGAACCATGTGAAATGATTGATCATTGCACACAAGAAAGGGAAATTAATATCACAGAGAGGGTAGTAAATTAGGTACTGAGAAGAAAGAGGACCAACGAAGAATTCATATTAAGTGCACAGATTGGGGAATATGATGTGGATAATGTTATTTTAGACTTGGATTTTGATGTGAATGTATTACCAAAGAAGACTTGGGAAATGATGGGAAACCCAAGTTTATTTTCTCTCCTATTCAGTTAATATTAGCAAACCAGCACAAGATAGTACCAATTGGCCGATTGACAGGAGTACCCGTGAACATAGATAGGGTGTGCAGTGTAGCAAACTTTGAATTCATTGAGATCCTAGATGATATTCAACCATATCCAACACTGATGGGACTTGAATGGGCCTTTGATAATCAAGTGATCATTAATATGAAGAGGAGGTAAATGGTATTTGAGGTAGGATACTTGAAGGTTATTGCACCATTGGACCCGAAAAAAGGAAAAAGGTACATAGAGTCAGCGAGAGGGAACAAAATTGATAACTTGTATAATATGATTGTGTGAATGGATGGTTATGTGAACCCCACTATAGATGGTGCACTAAGTTGGAAAAGTATTAGTTCATGTTCATTAGATTCAGAGGAAGGTCTGGAGCATTGGAAGGAGAGGATGCATGAAGTATCAACTAGACGATGTGCACACATAACTTGATCATTACATTGGATTGGAATAGAGTTATGTGATCCACCAAGGTATGATGGATTGACTGACATAAGATCATTTGTAAATTCATTTGAGTTGCAGGTACCCAAACAACAAAGTATGTTGGCACTAGATGTTGTCTTGAAAGTTACTCCAAACAGATGGTGGGTTGCACACAAAGAGGGGATGGAAGACTGGTTGCAGTGTTAGAGACTAATGCACATGAGATTTGGTACCGAGTTAGAGAATATTGCACAGAAATATGCAGGGATAAATGACCCAACAGGTCATGTTGAGTAGTGCAGAACCATATGGAGTTTAGTACCGAAGAAGGAATGGACGCACATATTTATGCATACACTAGATACAATTCCGAAGAACTGGTATCTGGAGATAGAAATGCGCAAAGAAACAACATGTCGGGATGCGAGGGACATATATTCATTGGAGACATAATAGTCACATACAACACTTACTTGGACAAAGAAAATAGGACATGTCRCATATTACGTGTTGATATCAYTGACAATATGGGACTGATGACAGTGACAATCACTRTACCTACACATCTTGTCCAGAGACTTGAAGAAAAAATCATTGTTGGTACTGGAATATCCATCACAGATTTTAAAATAGTACCATAARCTGTATATGATCGTGGTGATTATGATTGTATCATCTTGTTACATGACTCAAGTATTGTGGAAACAGTACCGCCATGTTGTGCTAAATCCAATTTCATTCCAAACACAACAATAAGACAATTTGCTCAAAATAAAGACAYGTGTCCAATWGGAACCATTGTTGTTGCCATAAAATATTGCAAAATAATTGGATTTCAATACATTCTCCATCTAAAGGATGGTGACTTGGATGACGATAAGGAAACAATAAAAGTTCTATATCCTTATTTTTTTCTTATTTGCTTATCTTGACATCCTAAAATGTCTCCATTCATATTCCATAACTATTATAATGTTATTTGTTACAGTTTCAATTGTTCGATGCATATGCACACTTATTTTCTTCAATGGAACAACGATTGCAAAGAGGAGAATTTCCCCTTATTCTTTTCAAAAATATTACCAAAAAGAGATATGTGAAAGAAAAGGTCTTTCGTGCAACATAGTCAACATTTATAATAGTCTTGAGAATAGACATAGTAGAGGATCTGAAAAAACTAACATGCTCCAGGACTATATTAAGTATACATAGACATTGGTATGCATGAACTTCCTATACAAAGTTAGCTTTACACAGTTACAAATTGTATTAGCAACTATATTAACAATTATGTCATGTACACAAGTTGAAGGTGCATTGGCAACAACAAACACATATTCGACTCCCTTTGAACTTGTGTGTGCCAAGTGCAATTTCGTTGTTTCTTCCGGTGCATTAAGAGATGGTGATTGTGTTTTACGCAATGAAAGATGCGCTTATGAATATAAACATTGTCTCAATGATATAATCCAAACAATAGACAAGAGCATTGTGCAATGTACAATTAGAGTCCCAATATTGCAAGATGTGCTTCATGCCCTAACACAATCGGCATATGAAACATATGTTTAGAAAAAAAACAACTATTGTGTACATGTGACGTGACTTCCAAGTACATGGTAAGTTTACATTAAATGAGGACAATGTTGTCTTGCATATCATCTCAACATAAAACAGTAATGACAAACACATTAGTTGAAGAGAAAAAAAAGGTACAAGAGATAATTTCAGTTGAATAGATGGACTGTTCAATCTTGTCTTTAGTCTCATAGAATACTATAAATTGGTTCTAAATTACATCTCACTTTACATGTTTCCCTGTAATGCATTCAGAGGAACAAATCATATCTACATATCATCATGGTTGGCAATTTTAAACTCCAAAACAAACAACTGTTATTTCAAAGACTTTATGCTAGAGAGGCATTTTTTATTCAATTGTACATGTATTACATTTGCATTGTTTGATAGACAAAGAATATGTATATGTAAGAGTTGTCATTAAATCGGTTTTTAACAGTATGAGCATGTAGATACTTGTATTGCAAGTGTATCTATACTCAAAACCTAAACAATGTATTTTTGTGGCTGTCAAGCCATTTTTTGTGGCTATTAGGCATATCTTGCAGTTACTATGCTAAGCCTTTAACGACTTTATATGTTTATCAATTGTTATCTTGTCGAATATTTTTTGACAGTATGGACAAATATAATCTTATATTGCAGTTTCGATTCTATTGTAAGCTGGAACAATGTATTTATTGCAAAATGTTTCTTGACAAGATCTGATCAACTGTCAGGAAACAAGAAACAATGCTCCATGTTTGTGTCAATTCCATATTTTCATTTTCTCATCAAAGATAACTTCTCAGTTTCGTCAGCAAAATTTGCAAAGGGGAATTTCCATGGACATTTGTTTCAATGGAATAGTTGTGACAGTATGGCAACCAAGAATGCTATATGGAATCTTTTTACCCTCTACATGTCAAATGTCCTAAGAAATCTCGCTTCAATTTAATCAATAACTATGCTATGCAATGATGGACACTTAGCATATAAGGAAATGCAAGATGCATGCAGTACATGAACTTTACATGAAAACGAACTTATACAAATCAATGACTATTAAAATGGGGTGATAGAAGTTTAATATATTATGTTTCAAATTCAGCGTGACATATGCTAATTACAAAGATCAGATTATTTGACAACCATCATTGACAAATAATTTTTCCTATAACCTAAATCCTATTATTTCCTTCCCCGTATGCATGCACTAAAGGAATGATCTGCATATTATTGATAATTGGATCTATTTTATTGCAATCATGGGAAAAAACAATATGCTAAATATTATTTTTTATCAAATTTGTCTATTATACAGAAAGCTATTATTCTCAAAGTTTCTCAAATTTGTTTTTGTCCACAACACAAAGTTTATGCTTTAAATTATTGATGTTTACAATTATTATTTTTATATGTTAGAAAGATTTTTTATTGATATGTTTAGCTTTGTGGTCTTGAGCTTTTAAGGACATATAGGAGGAAAAAATAGGTAGATATTGCATCATCATTTTCTAGGTGTAAGACTCAAGAATTCACTTGGAAAATTTGACATATTTTCTGCTTAATAATGTTGGAAGTGGTTGCTATACGAAAAGTAATCGTGTCCATGTTATAGTAACCATATTTATAGTTTAGAAAGCTTGTCGCATGCGAAGCACACCACTTCCACTTTCATGGCTCATTCCCCTCATTCAATATATCAAATCAAAATGTTTCTACACCCTTAATCTCATTGCTAGGGACCAAGTGGTAAACTCCAAACATCAACAATGGTTGTCTTGGAGAGACATGGACCTCAAAGAGGAATATGATGAGACTTGGAAATCCTACACAGGTTGTTTTCAGAAATGCAATGTCTTCATAAATAATTAAGAGGACGAAATCATCTAGTGTATAAACCCCATAGGTGGATATGAACCTAGATTAGGATACAAAACATTGGCCTTGTAAGGAAACAATCAGACGCTCTAGTGGTGGAAATTCATTTGGAAATACAAATTCCCAACAAAAGAGAAAATTTGCATGTGGCTTCTCCTAAACAATAGAACCCTAACCAAGGATTTGTTACAAAAAATAAGTTATAAGGGCCTTGGTAGATGCAGCCTATGTGAAGCAAATTTGGAAACAAATAACCACCTCATCATATCCTGCCCTTTTTCAAAGTAGGTATGGAAAGAAATTGAAGACCTCACTAATTTGAAATCCCAATGGCAAGGAGACCTCACTAATTTGAAATCCCAATGGCAAGGAGACACAATTGAAGTAACTTTAAGAAAGTGACACAAAGACAAGGACACAAAAGCCTACAAATCTCTCCCCCTAACCTTGCCCTGGGGAATTTGATTGGAAAGAAACAAAAAAATTTCGAGGACAACAACACCTTGGCTTTAAATTGCACTTCCCAAAGTCTCAATATTTTAAGCATATTTCCTTAATTCTCATATGTCCCTCATCATGATCGAAATTCAGAACTTAATATAAACACAAAAAATTATCAGTCCTTCTTCAATGGAGCCTCTCAAAGCACTCTATCAAAGGGAGGGACTAGGGAATTAATTTTCTTCTCCCAAAATCATTTTCTTGGTTTCAAAGCTAAAATCAAACAATCTATAAATAATGAAGTGAACTCACAACCTTTAAATTGGTTCCAATACTTACCTTTGGAAAAGAAAACACACAACTCCAAGTTCTTATCGGTCATATCTATGTATGGATATTAAAATATTTTAAAATGTGTACAAACTTTGATCCATTGAATTTGACTAACAATAAGAAAAAATGTTTTGAATAAATTTCAACAGCATGGAAATGTATTGTAGAAAAATAGGCCAATGTACATTCATATTGTGTGTTTTGTTTATGTAGTTTTTCTCCACACTTAGACCAAAATGTTATTTGTTAATCCACCACAATTGTCCAAAATGTTATTTGTTAATCCACCACAATTGTCCAAAATTGGGTTAATAATTGCATGTAGGCCAATCTATTTATAAACGGATTATTAATATGGATCGATTAAAGATAGGTTTTAATATGTCAATGCACTAATTTTTAGCTTTGGCCACGATGTTAAAAGTATGTCCGTGGCATTAGCAATCCCCCTATCCTTCCTGCAATTTCTTTATCAACACAATTTACATGCTGCGCCCAACTATCCTGGCTTAGTACTCAATGTGAGAAAGCATGGAATCAATCTAAATTCCATCCACGGGTTAGGTTAAGATGGACAAACCTACTCCCCGGTATTGCAAACAAATATAATGTTTGCAACCAGTGTTTATTTAACTTGATTTAGCATCATTGCCCAATGACAATGGCATAAGAGGTCCTATAGTTTAGAAAATACAACATAGCAAAATTTAGATTACGTGAAAAGTTGACAGGAAAGTTATAACAAAATGATTCTATTACGTATAAGATTTTTAGTGTGATGTTGACAAAAGGAATAAAAAAAGCATTCATTATAACAAAAGTTTTAAATAAAATATGAAATTTTAAATCTTTTAAAACTGATTTATTTAAATTTTATGAAAATGAAATAAATATAATTTAATAGATATTAAATTATTGTTTATAATAAACAGATTTAATTTAAAAATAATAAATATTAAACGGGAGTGGGAGAGATTATTAGGTTCCAAAACCAGTTGGTGCACGAGCAACGGCAAATGATTCGGCGGTTATGCTTTATTTCTATTCCGATATAACGACGCTTATCATCCGACGGTCTCCGCTTCTGTGAGCATCGCACAGGGTGAGCAAGTAGATATAAAAAAATTAAATCTACCCCAATACAATATAAGGGTATGAATACTAATCTAATCTATGCAATACTCTCTGCTATAAACTTGATGTTGCACATGATCAATTACCCAATCAATTAAGAAGAACATAGTAGAAAATAGAAAGTTGAGCAAAGGAAGTACTTCAGATAGAATTAATATATGTGAATAATCAATTAATGGAGAATGATATAATCTCATCTTGCCTTGAGAGTTACATTGACATCTTTAGCATCTATTTTTAGAGATGCATAATTATTAGAAATAAATGAAGAAATGTAATTGCTGGTAAAAAAAATTTAACATCTTTTTTAAGAATTTTTTTTTATTTTTTTTAGAAATTTTTAGCATCTTTTTTAGAGCACATAATTATTAAAAATAAATGAAAAAATGTAATTGTTGGTAAATTGTTACAGATTTATGGAGAATGAGTTACATTGACATTTTTAGCATTTTTTTTTAACAGATTTAGTGGAGAATGATATAATCTCACTTTCTTGAAAGTTATTGACATCCTTGAGAGTTACATTGATATCTTTAGTGTCTTTTTTTAGAGCACACAATTATTACGTCGAAAGGCGTATACCTATTGGAGATGGGCACAATTAATCACCTTTTAATCTAAAAGTCGAAAGGCGTATACCTATTGGAGATGGGCACAATTAATCACCTTTTAATCTAAAATTCTAATCTGATGGCTAACAATTGAAGATGCTGGCATATTCTTAGTCGTCCTCCCAAATCAATGAATGTGATTTACTCTTCATAACTTCCTTTTATTTTTGAATGCATCCGTTAACGTGTTTACTTTTTAACATTTACCTAAACACATTAAGAAATTACTGTAAAACCATATAATTGCCACGTTTAAATGATTAACAAACTTACTTGAAATTATAAATGTACTTCAATGTTAACTTTTTCTCTACGTTTACATTTCTGCCACATTTACTATATCTACCATACACCTACACCAAACAGCCATAATTACAACCCTTTCATATTCTCCGTTTGTAAACCTTAACAGCCTTTGCGACTGAACACCTTGCTTAATGCATTGCCCTCATGACATTTTGTTGATAGATTTGGCTCGTATTCTTTGTTTGTAAACCTTAACAGCCTTGGCCACCGAACGCCTTACTTAATGCGTCGCCATTATGACATTCTGTTGATCGATTTGGTTCGTGGGCGTTAATTTCTATATGATGCATCAAAATATTCTAAGCATTTGATCTTGAGGTCAGCCCCACATAGCTATGGATATAAATAAAAGTAGAGAAACCCATAACAATTAGCAGAATCATGCGACCATAACAAAAGCCTGCCATCTATCAATTCACTGAAAGTATCAGATTGAAATTTGAAGCTCTGCGCAACCCATTACATCACAGAGCAGTGCAGGAGGTGGAACCATGGGCTGCTATAAATCTATCATGAACCAGGGATTCCGCGGGGCAAAATTCGATTCGTCACCGAGGTGTTCATTCTCTTCCTTTGCTTTATTTCTTTCTCTTTATTTTCCTGTTCTTTTGACATATATGGGAAACTGTAGTCGAGAGACGCTGGTTGTTTTCTTTTTACATCTATAATAAACAGTACTAGAGAGTTGTTTGTTGTGAATAATATATTAATGCTTATAAAGTCGCTGCTCTCGTGCTGGAAATATTTGGAAGAGGGAGCCAATGTTTATGCGTTTATCGAATTTGAATCAAGGTGTTCCCTCGAAAAGGTTGTTAAGGTTTACGATTAAGGTTTAATTAAGGATGGATAGAGTAATGTGAATTCCTTCGTTCGTTCAGGGTTGATAATCTACTGAACTAGGGATTTTCATGAGCCTTGTGTCAATTAGGAATATAGAGGGTGGAAATATTTGGAAGAGGGAGCCAATGCTTATGCATTTATCGAATTTGAATCAAGGCATTCCCTCGAAAAGGTTGTTAAGGTTTACGATTAAGGTTTAATTAAGGATGGCTAGAGTAATGTGAATTCCTTCGTTCGTTCAGGGTTGATAATCTACTGAACCAAGGATTTTCAT
>JASDQU010108501.1:113861-127397 GCA_032191745.1 Picea mariana | reverse complement strand
CATTATGAGAGAAATTATATAGAGGGTGGGAGGGGGCGGGCATTATGAGAGAAATTATAATATGGGGCATTATGAGAGAAATTATATAGAGGGTGGGAGGGTGGGGCATTATGAGAGAAATTATTTGTTTAATATTCATGTCTGGTTATAAGTCAAAATAATATAAATTATTATATTATTTTTTCTTTAGCCTTTATGGAAAAAGTATGAAGGTGAACGTAGTTAGGCCGGGGCGGTGAGGCTGTGGCCAGGAGGAGGTGACTGTGAGTGGCACGTCATAGCCTTGAACACTGTTGCTTTTTTCTTCGAGTGCAGTGTAGAGGAACCTTGCAAACATCGGCCAGGTGGGGCGGGGCCAAGAGGCGGTGACTGAACCTTGCAGACATCGGCCAAGTGGGGCGGTGGCCAGGAGGCAGTGACAGTGAGTGGCACGTCATTGCCTGCAATGTATTTGTCAGAGAATTAAGTGGAGGCCAGGGCTGGCCAATAAGAAATTTATATATTTTTAAATCATTTATATATTTTACAATTGAAGAAAAGAAATGCCATACACTAGGGTAATAAAGTCCCATCATAACTTATTGAACCAATAGCAAATTTTATTAGAAAATTTTGATAAATGAATAAATAAAATTGTTTTTAAAAATACATGTATCTAATAATGAATTTTATGTGAACTTAGAAAATAATGCAAAAAAAAACTTATATAATGCACCAAGTAATTAAACAAATTACACCAGGTAATAGGTGGTCAACTCTAACTCTAGTTGACGAGTGGGTGAAAGCTATAATCCCTAGCCGAAGGTCGGGACTAATAAAGATGACGATGAGAGTGAAAGGAGCGATCGAGGGGCGACTGCTTTAACAACGGTCCACTCGAATCAATCAATTTTGGTTTATCTAATTTTGGTTTATATAACAATTTTGGTTTATCTAATTTGGAGTTATCACCCTGACATATATGGTGGCTTTATCCAGATGGGGATATGCTTAATAAAAAAATAAATCATGACATCTATGGTAATGGAACGATAATTGCAGCATATACGTTATATCATTTTGGAAGAAAACATTATCAAAATTTGATTTAGTAACTGATTTATAATAATTTAGTAAAATTATTTATAATAATTGAAAAATTATTTGTTATAGTTTTTTTTCAATAATAATAATAATAAAAACAATAACGATAAATTAATTTATTAAATAATAATTAATAATTATGAAAACTAATAATCAATAATAACTATCTTCATTATTAATAAATAACTAAATTTTGATAATTGTTAATATATTCTTTTCATTAATACAATTAATTGACATAATTTAATTTCACTACTATATATATAGGGAGAAATAACATAATAAGAATTTAAAGTTTGGAACTTGGATTTACTATATTATATTATATAATATAGTGATTCAAAATGGTTTGGAAAATATATATAAGTTATTTAAAATGGTTGGAAAAAAAAATTAAATAAAATTATAATTTTAGAATATTTTAAAATTTTGAATTATTTTAAAGTTTTTGAAATTTTTAATAAATAAATTATGTCATTAAAATTTAATTTATAAAATTATATTAAATATTTTAATTTTGTTAATAAAAATTGGGAAATTTGTATTATCAAAAAGCCTGATAGAAACCGTTGAGTTACAAAGTTCTTCAAAATTCAGGTCAATTGAGAGCCTCAATTAAACCACTCTTACAAGTTACTAATCATTGTTTCAAATACTTAAACGAGAACCTCACATAAAAACAACTTTAGTGAATATACTCGAAAAAAAAAATGTGAGGACAAAAGTGAAGACACGTTGCATCTAAATTAACATGGTGGGGAGAAGCTAGCCGATTTGGCTAACTTATGGGCCTGACTTTGTGTTACCATTGGTTGGGATATGGCAGGTGATGTATTCTTCTTTCTTACTATTGTTCAACCTTCATTTACATATGATGAGGTACTTGTGATGCGTGTGTTTCCTGGATTGCCTTGATCTGGAGCTTCTATTTTTTCTTCATCCAATACCCTAGCATCATCAGCCTGATCTTCCTAGCAAACTGATGGTTGAGGAGAAGAATGGACTCGAGATCCCTCATTTGAAACATGAGGGGAAGACATCACATTCTCCAACTTTTGATTGGATTCTGGACTCATGACTAATGATAATGGAGTTCGCTGAGAAGGAAGATAGGGCTAAGACGTCTTTTTGCTGGCTTGAGGGGGCTTCAAGATAACTTGATGGTCGTCATTTGATCCCACCCACCAAGTGGATTTTCGAGGCTTTCAGTTCTTCTTGGGCCCTTTGGGACAATGGGTTGCAAGATGTCTTGTTTCAAAACAAGATTTGCAACGGAAGGAAACTCTCTCATAGTCTAGTTTCTGAGACCAAGAATATTTTTTACCAGTAAGAATAATAATGGTTGGAAATCCTTTACTAAAGTCAATATCCATGCAGATATGGGAAAAAGTGGAGGTTTTGTGCCTTGAAGTTTCATGACTTTCATAGTGGAACTTTCCCAACGCCGAACCAATGGCTTCAAGCGAAGGTAAACCCCATAAATGCAAAGGAAGGTTGGGAAGCCTTACCCAAACAAGAGCTAAGGAGAGAATGTGAGTACCTGGATTGAAAGGAGTCCAGGGTTTCATTCACAAACCTGAGTTTCCCAAAAAACACGAACCATATTTGAGAATCAGATCACGATATTCCTCAATATCGAACTCGACAATGAAGAATCCTTTAGCACAAGAATGAATGAAATCTTTTTGCTACATAATATGAATCTAGGTAGCCGAGATCCAACTATTGAGATTAACTAACTTTGGCCAAAAACCATTGAAACGGCAGACCAAACTCATGAATATGTAGTATCCTTCCTCCTCCTTGGCATCTTGACCCATGGAAATGAAAAGGGGAGGGGCTTCGTATACCAGAAGATATGAGGAAGAAAGAGAAGATCTCTAATGAACAACCTCATAGAAAGAGGCCTCGTATTTCGAAGCAGAAACTGGTATGGACGCCGAGCAAGAGGGAAAAGCCCCACTGCCTGAGGCACCCGTAGAGAGGGATGCAACCACAACCATTGAGGGCAAAGAAGAAAGAAGTGGATTACATATCCAGCTCACGTAGAGGCCACATGCAGCCAGGGTTAAACCCTAGATATCGCACACCATGGGAAGAGCATCACCATCGGAAGTTTTTCCTATTAAATATTTTAATTTTAACTAAATTTAATACTTAATATTTTTTTTTTTATATATAAGTAAGCACTTTTTTATTAATATATGAACAAAATATGTAGTGATTGCACCATATCTGGTATTCTATAAAGATGTCTTAAAGACTTGAAAATATGTTGGCATGCTCTGAGGGAAACCAGGCCAGCTGTCAAAAAGACATATGAAATAGAGGGCATATAGAAATATCTAGCCACTGACAAGTATGGGACATTGAGATCAAAACAAGAGAACATTATAAAAATGAAGAGACCCATAAGGTGAAGACCTAAAAAACTAGCATGGGTGTCATCCATCCAAATCATGAACCTGGTGTGTGCCCCTAGGCTGAGAAGCATCAGATTGACATGACGGAGGGGGAGACCAATAAATTAAGGGTGTTCCTTTGTCATTTTCCAGTTGAAATACACCACCATGCGTCTTGACCATCCATGAGACCATCATTATTAGCAGACCGGTTTGTCACTCCAAAGCTTCCAATAGTTGAATAAATTTCCTAAACTCATGCTTCTGTAGTCTCATACCTTGTGCCACCATCGCCTTGACAAGCCAATAAAACTCCACTTTCCAGTGGAACTTGGTGTCTATGTTCCTGGTGCAACCTAGGTCAGGAATAATGATCCCCGTCTACTTGTCCACAACCCTGTCCTCTGTATACGCACAGACATGCATTCCCAAATTAAGTTGTGAATTAAGTGCATTAAGTCTTATGATTATGTGATGGAATGTGATCCTCCACACAATAGATGCAGAAATAGGAATTTTATTCATAATTAATTCAATATGTCATAAATGGGATGGAATGTAATCTACACACATCGTTTCCTTGTCATCTAGGTCTACATCAAATTGATAATGTGTAGTTGTCTCATCAGCTGATCCAGATTTTGGAGTGGAACGAACTGATTAACAGACTGAATACAATAAACCCAGAGATAGAAAGAATAACACAATTATCCAAAGAACAATATCTTCTATTAAATAATGAAATAGATTGAAACTGTAAAACTGCAGAACTCAAACTTGCTCGAATGGTTGTAGCTATCTATGAGAAGAGATTTCATAGCTACGTGCATCCGTCTGAGTAGAATGGATTACAATGAGGCTCCATAGGCCCTTTTTATATTACTCATCAATGTCAAAACCCCAGACATCCAAAAACCTAACCCTAGAAGGTGAAACGCCAAAAGTCATGTGGGCCCTATGGGTAAGTTGGTATAAATTGGTACCTCAACTTCCTAGGGTCATAACTTTTGCATACGACCTCCGTTTTAGGCGCATGATAGCTCGTTGGAAATTTCTTTCAAAGAACTACACATTCCGCTGTTAGATTCTAACTCTATCTACAGTCTAACTATGGCGAGCCAAAAAAACAATGTTTATGGCCTCAAAACAACCCTGAAAGTACAACAAGATGTGCTGACATGAAAACATGCAAAATAAGCCAGATGGATTAGGCGAGAGGCCAGTCGTATCCACCTGGAGAATGTGTGAGGCTTCGGACAGCCCCAAAAGTGTAGAACTCACAATTATAAAGCAGTACAAAAAGAGGTGTTGAAAAAAAATGGACATGAGGAGCCAGTTGGAATAGGTGGGTGGCCACCAATATCCACTTGGATCAATCCTTCCCCCTTAGGAAGCTATGGTCTCCATTGTGTTGAGTTCCCCCATCAGGTGAAAAAGCTTCCGCTAGATTTGGCCCTGGGTGAGCCAATTGCCTTGGTGTAGGAGTTTCCCTGCCTTGACAACCCAATAAAGTTGGATCCATTGTTGGCGAGTGCCCTTGACCTGTGTGTCAACAATCTGATCTGTGGATTCTTGTTCTATGCAGTCAGGGTTGATCTCTGTGGGCGTCAGTTGTTCGGCGATCTTAGAGGTGTCTAATAACGGTGGAAAATATGGGCGAAGGAGGTCCACATTGAATACTGGATGCAGACCCAGGAAGGGTGGAGTGTTGATCTCAAAAGCATTGGTACCCATAGCCTTAGTGATAGTGTAAGGCCCATAACAAAGTGGGCGAAGCTTCCGATGGGACCCGGTGAGATGCTCCTTCTGCAAATGTAACCAGACTTTGTCACCAACCTGAAACCGGTGTGGTACCTTGTGTTGATCATGGCGATGTTTGTACTTAGCATTGGATTTCTGCAAAATCTTCTGGACCTATTGGCAGATGTATTGAACCGCTCAATGTATCTGGTGGCTTTGTCGATCGCAAATTGATCAGGGAAAGAGTTTGTCTGTGTAGTGGAAAGAGGAAGTGCAACATCAATGGGTCCCAAGGGTTTGAATCCCATACCCATCTAAAATGGGCTATGGCTGGTGGAACTATGGAGAGCCTTGTTGTAGCTGTGTTGGACATATGGAAGACTCTCGTCCCATGTACAAGGATGCTTGGAATTGTACATGCGCAGGACATGCACAATCATCTAATTGACGACCTTGGTTTGGCCATCGGTTTGGGGGTGGAAAGCAGTGGATTTTTTGAGCTTGGTGTCTAACAGAGATCAGAGACTCGACCAAAAGGTGTTGAGGAAACTGTTGCCTTAGTCGGAGATGATGGTATGTGGTATCCCAAAGTGGACCCAAACTCGTTCGAAGAAGAGCTTGGCAGTCTCTGCCGCCGTGACATTCTTCTTACAAATTGTGAGGATGGCCATCTTCGAAAACCGATCAACGACCACAAATACTCAGGCATTCTCGTGCTTGGTGGATGGCAAACCAGACATGTAATCCATTGAGATGGATTCCCACGGCTTCTCAGGGATAGGAAGAGGGGTGTATAATCCTTACTTCTTGATGGTTGTCTTGGAAATGGCGCAGGCAATGCAAGATCCGATATACTTGTTGACGTCTTGTCAAAGTTTTGGCTGATAAAAATGTTTCTGAAGAACAACCACAGTTTTCTCTATGCCAAGATGTCCTGCCACTCGACTGTAGTGGGCTTCCCAAATCATATTTACACGCTTGCTTGTAGGAACACAGAGATGGCCCAAGTGGCATAAGTGTTTGTACTGAATGTGAAAATCAATGACAGTGGTGTCTATAACCAAGCGCTGATATGTGGTGGCGAATTCCAGATCATGCTAATAAAGTTGGGGTCACTCCGATGCTTCATGTCCACAAGATTGGAGCACAATAGTGAGTGCAGCCACAAGAGGCCGACTAAAGCAGTCAGTGACACGATTGGACATACATGTCTTATACTTGATGTTGAGATGGAATTGTTGCAGGTAGGTGGACCACTTATGATAGCGGTCATTATGCAATTTCCCTTGTGTCTGTATGAACTGCCGAGGCTTGTGATCAGTGTGTATGATCGTCTCTTTCCCCAGGATGTAATGTTTCCATTGACGGCAAGCTTGTACAATGGATTACATTTCCTTTTCATAGGTGGGGTATTTCCAAACAGTATCGGAGAGTGTCTCACTATGGTATGCCATAGGATTCTCGTGTTGAGTGAGAACTGGGCCCACAACATAGTCAGATGCATCAGTCTCAATCTCATATGGGTGTTGCAGATCGGGCAAGGAGAGTATTGGAGCTGAGAACAAGCGATGTTTCAGATCATTGAATGCTCATTCCTGCTCCTTCCCCCATAATAACTTGGCCCTACCACCGCCCTTGGTCACCTGGCTGAGGGCCCATGCAATATGGGAGAATCCCAACACGAACCGTCAGTAGAAATTGGCTAGAACCAAGAAGCTCTGAAGCTCGGTCAGTGTTGTTGGGGTTGGCCAGTCACAGATGACTTAGATCTTCATTGGATCAACATGTACTCCATGCTCATCAACAATGTAGCCCAGATATTGGACCATGTTCATGTCAAAAGAGCAATTTTCTAAGTTGGCATAAAGTTTGTGTTGTTGTAGAGTGCTCAAAACCTGTTGAATATGCTGCATGTTCTCCTCCCACGTTCTGTTGAAGATGAGGATGTCATCCAAATATACTACCACAAAGGAGTTGGTGAAGGGTCACAATACATCATCCATCAACCTTATGAAAGTGGTTGGTGCATTTGTTAAGCCAAAGGGCATGACTAGCCATTCGTAGAGATCTTCTTTAGAATTGAAGGTTGTCTTCCAGACATTAGTTGGTTTGATGGGAACCTAGTGGTAGCCAGACTTCAGGTCAATCTTGTTGAAGAAATTTGCCCCCTTGAGTTGGTCAAGAAGGTAATCAATCCTGGGAATGGGGTAGCAATTTGTGACTATGACTTTGTTCAAAGCTCTGTAATCAATGCAGAGCGGCCAAGTTCCGTCCTTCTTCTGCACCAGTACAATCGAGCTTCTGCAAGGGGAGGAGTTGGATCTGATGTGCGCCTTTTGAATAATCTCTTGGATCTGACGCCTGATTTCCTCATTCTCCATCAACGAGCATCGATAGGCTGGCCCATTAGGTAGAGGTGCGTCGGGGTTCAGATCAATGGGATGATTGACTTGGCAGTGTGTCAGTACTCTTGTAGGTGAGGTGAAGATGTCTTCGTATTCTTCCACGATCTCGTGCACTTGTTTCTACTGCAAAGAGAGGCATTTTGTAGAGGCCACGGATGTGGTGGCAACCTTCTTCTTACTGTGAGCACGGATCACAAATAAGATCAACTTCTCAGTTTGCGAAATGACCTTACTGCATTTCTTAGTAGAGATTAAAGAAATAGCAGTACGCAGTGCCACCTCTAGGATCCTGTACAATTGTTTAACCAAAGTAATAATAACACTGCGGGGTCTAGATTCATACACAACATGATGCTTTAACAAATATGGTTGTCCTAAAAGAACATCACAAACTTCAAGGGATGCAATTTCACAGTACCTCATCTTTGAAAGGCTTGATGTCGTAGGCCAGATGACATTGTTGGCTGACCCGGAGATCTCTTCCTTGACGAAGCCAGTCGATGGTGTAGGTTTGTGGGTGCGATGTCGTCAGAAGATCCAGCTGCTTGACGACCTCTGCTAAAATCAGGTTCTTATGAATACCGTTGTTGACAATGAAATGAATCAGAGCTCCCTTGACCCACATCTGCGAGTGAAAGAAGCATTCCCCTTCCTCTGGTTCTTCTGGTTTGCTTGGCCGAACTTTGGTGGTAGCGACCGTGGCACTGGGTTCAACATCGATAATCTGCTTCCCTCCTTCGTGATTTGACTCAAAATCAGAATCGACCTCGGACTCGGAAGCCTTCAGCTCGGCCACGAGGGGCTGCTTGGAGCGGCATTCGTCGGTGTTGTGCCAAGAAATTTTATGGTACTCACACCATTTTCTCGTGTCCTTCTTTGTATTTTCATTGCCCTTCTTGTGTTGTGGCTTGGACGGATTGTCCTGAGGACAACCATCTCGACTTGGTCCTTTGTTGTGTGAATTCGAGCTGCCTTTTCCTTGCTTCGGTTGTGAGGGGTTTGCAAATCCAAACTCTCGCCATTTCTGCTTAAATTTATGCTCGATCTTGACAGTGTATCTATAAGCCGTGCCCAATGAGGCGATGTCCAGGAACTCCACTTCTATCTGAATGTATCGATGCAAACCATCGCAGTATTTGAGCACCATATGACGATTAGAATCTTTGATACCCAATTTGGTGCGTAGGGTATAGAAAATATTGGTGAAATCTGGTATTGTCTGGTCCCTTTCTTGACGTAGGGTGGTCCATCTAGTGTATTGGTCCTCGTAGCTTCCATCAGGGTAGTACTGTTCTTTAATGGCGTCCCGAAAGAAATCTCATGTAGGGGCCACCACAAAATATCAATTCCTCCAAGACCCTTTGCTCAGAGTAAGTATCCCACCAGTCTTTCACATAGGGAACGACCTTGAGGAGTGAAAAAGTGATATTTTCCCTATCGAAAAAATTGTGGACTGAAAATTATCCTTCGAGCAGATTCAACCATTTATCTACAACATCTGCATTTATCAGTCCTTCAAATAATGGATATCAAAATTTACATGTACCTTGAAGGGGGTTGCATGGCCGCTTGATGAAGATTCTTCTCCCATGGGCAGTCGTCGAAGGATCTGCGCGAATTTGTCCATCATTTTGTTCCTTTGTCACACAAGGGCTTCCTCGAACAACATTTTAATAGGATCTCCTGCTCCATCATCTTTCTTTTCGTCTCCCATGGTTTTTTTTTGGGCTCGGTGCGATCGATTTGGTAATGGCTCGATGGGTTCGAGTCCCAACTTCTTGTACCTAGACCTTGTCGGGGACATGCAGGAAGAAAAATAAATGAAGAGCATACTGCTCTGATACCACTGATTCGGATTTAGGAGCGGAACGAACTGATTAACAGACTGGATACAATAAACACAGAGATAGAAAGAAAAACACAATTATCCAGTGAACAATATCTTCTATTAAATAATGAAATAGGTTGAAACTGTAAAATTGCAGAACTGAAACTTGCTCGAATGGTGGTAGTTATTTCTGAGAAGAGACGTGACTGTTACGCGCATCTGTCTAAGCATAATGGATTACAATGAGGCTCCGTAAGACCTTTCATATTACTCATGAATGCCAAAACCTGATACATCCAAAAACCTAACCCTAGAAGGTGAAACGTCAAAAGTCATGTGGGCCCTATGGGTAAGTTGGTGTAATTTGGTACCTCAACTTCCTAGGGTCATAACTTTTGCATACGACCTCTGTTTTAGGCGCATGATAGCCCATTGGAAAGGTCTTTCAGAGAACTACACATTCTACTATCAGACTCTCACTCTGTTTACAATCTGACTGTGGCAAACCAAAAAAACAATGTTTAGGGCCTAAAAACAACCCTGAAAGTACAGCAAGATGTGGTGACATGAAAACATACAAAATAAGCCAGATAAATTAGGCGAGAGGCCACCCGTATCCACCTAGAGAATGTGTGAGGTTTGTGACAATCCCAGAAGTGTAGAACTCACAATTATAAAGTAGTACAGAAAGACGTGCTAAACAAAAATGGACATGAAGAGCCAGTTGGAATAGGTGGGTGGCCATCAATATCCACCTGGATCATCAGCGACGAGAACAACTCTCATTTTGTGCTCAATTGAGGGCTCCACTTTCCTTTTCCTAGGTGTCATGAATAACTAGACCCAAGACTCCACCCCCCAACCTGGAGCAGAATGAACCAAGGCATGATCTTGCCCAATTTTAAAAACCTCATCCCACATACAGACATAATGTCAAGCATGATGAATTCGGTCAGGTCATTGGTGTCCATTGAAGGGCTTATAGCCATCATTGGTTGGAGAAACCTGAGAATCATACACCTCCTCGTTGTGCACTCTCTTGCCCAGTCGAGCTTCCATCCAAGTTTGAAGCACAAGGTCATCTCTTGAGCGCATGCGCTCGGGAGGTGATAAGGGAAGACTGAGGAGACCTCCCACGCCGAGCCCTTATTACCCACTCACTCGCCAGCTACCAGCCATTCGATTCGAGTGAATACTCAATATTTAATTGAAAAATAAATATTTTTATCCCAAACTCTATAAAAATTCACAAACATAAAATAACTACAATACAACTTAGATGTGTTATATATATCATTAAAACTTCCCAAAATATTAAAAGTTATAAAAGAGCATATTATAAAGATATTTAATAGAACTCTCATCACTATAATAAAAATATATATATAGTTATTAATGAATTGTGGAACACGGGGATTTCAAATAGAAATTATCATCGCTATATAGTTATTAACGAAGAGTAGATGTCAGCTCCAGCTCCTGAATTTGATTCAATGGCACCCATTTCCGCCCTTAGTCATGGCCAATGCGAGCAGGTGTTGAACGAATATATCAACATATTGCTCTTCAGATCCTTTACTTTCCTCATTCAATATCGTCCTTCTGAACACATCTCCCATCTGCGATGCCCTCACAGCTCTGCAAATGTCCTCCCTGATGGCTCTACCATCACCCATCTAGCGACCTCCACACTCACCTTCAGTTCATTGACATTCAATTTGGCATTCAACTCCTGATCCCAGTGCATCAGCAGAGCGATGAGAGGCAGTAGATAAAATATACGAGCAAAACACCACGAAGAGGCTACGCTCACTTCTTATTATTCAATGAACACGGATTACATCTTTATATAGGAAAAGACTCTCTAGAGTCGGCTACATGCAAACCAAAGACAACTAGACAACTGACTCTTAACACACCTACAATTGACTCTCACAACTGATGCTTATAACTGGCGCTTACAACTAGCGCTTTCTCCATTATTTCCAAGTCTCCCCCTTAATGGAGAATGGATTGACTTCTACACCTAACATCTCCCTAAACAGTTCAAACTTAATCTTTCCAAGAGGCTTAGTGAAAATATCCGCAGCATTTTCACTAGTATTACAATACACAAGAGTTATTTCATTTGACTGCAACTTTTCTCGAACAAAATGATACTGAGCTTCAACATGCTTTGTCCTTGCATAAAAGATCGGATTCTTCGCAATATTGATCGAACTTTGATTGTCACATCTGATCATCGTAGGTTCCTTTCGTTCTTCTCCAACATCTTGAATAAGTCTTCTTAACCAAACAGCTTCACAAGTTGTTGCACACAAGGCTTTATATTCTGCTTCGGTAGAAGACAAAGATACAGTAGGCTGCTTTTTACTGCTCCATGAAACAACCTCGGATCCAATGCTGAACGCATATCCAGTGGTTGATCTTCGATCATCCATATTTCCAGCCCAATCAGAATCTGAATAACCTGTCATCTCAATATCAGATGCATCAGTATATTTAATACCATAATCAAGTGTACCTTTTAGATACCTGAGTACTGCCTTTGCTGCATTCCAATGGTTTTCATGAGGTTTCGCCATGAAATGACTTAACACACTCACAGAATATGAAATATCAGGTCTGGTTGTGGTGAGATAATTCAGACTACCCACCATCTGTCTATACACAGTGCCATTCACCTCCTTTGAATTGTCATCACAAGACAGTTTCACATTTTGTTGCATGGGAACAGTAGAAGACTTACACTGATCCATCTTAAATCTCTTAATTATTTCTCAGATATACTTACTCTGATAAACAAAAGTTTGCCCTGCATTTCTCCAAACTTCAAGACCTAGGCAGTAATGTAACTCACCAAGATCTTTCATTTCAAATACCTTTGATAACTACTCCTTGATTTCATCAATTAACTTCTCTGCATTTCCTGTAATTATTAAATCATCAACATATAATGAAATCAATACTATATATCCCTGTTCATCAAATTTGGTATACAGATTTGGATCACTTTTGCTCCTCATAAAACCCTGTTGAAGAAAGAAAGAGTCTATCTTCTCATACCATGACCTAGGTGCCTGTTTTAGTCCATACAATGCTTTCTTTAACTTACACACTAAGTGTTCTTGCCCCTTTTCAACAAACCCTTCAGGTTGAGTAAGGTAAACCTCTTCCTTTAACTCACCATTCAAAAATGCAGATTTAACATCTAACTGTGCAACTTCCAATGATACTTTGTAGCTAAAGCGATTAACATTCTGATAATATTCAATTTAGCTACTGGTGCAAATGTTTCAGCATAATCGATACCTTCTGTTTGTGAATAACCCTTTGCAACCAGTCTATCCTTATACTTATCTATACTACCATCTGATTTAAACTTGGGTTTGTATATCCATTTGCATCCAATGGGATTCTTATGTTTAGGTAATTTAGTCAATTCCCAAGTATTGTTTTTCATTATAGATTCATATTCTTCCTCCATTGCATTTCACCATTCATCATGTTCATTAGCTTCATCAAAATCCATGGGTTCTATGACATTTGAAATGCTACTCATTAGGGCATAATCTTTATACCTCTCAGGAAGCCAAATCTGTCTTGAAGATCTTCTCAACTGATTATCTTCCTCCCCACTTTGTGAAGATCTGTCTCCACTGCTAGGTGAACTGTGACTGCTTGAATTTTCCATATTATTGAGTCCTTCTTGCTGTTGCTGTTGTTGTCGCTGCGGGGATGGCTATTGTTGTCGCTGCGGGGATGGCTGCTGCTGTGTGGGTTGTTGCTGTTGCTCTTCTTTAACTCCTTCATCAAGAAGTCTCTGCCATTCCTCATGACTGTTGTCGTCATGATTTCCTACTTCCTGCTCATGGAAAAGTACATCTCTACTTGCAAACACTTTGTGAGTAGCAGGATCAAATAGTTTGTATGCTTTAAATTCAGAACAGTACCCAATGAAAATACATTTAGTGGCTTTAGCATCCAATTTCCTCCTATTCTCCTTTGGAATATGTGAAAAAGCTTTACACCCAAATACTTTCAAATTATTAACTGCAGGTTTGGAACCATACAAGGC
>JASDQU010108501.1:95075-113811 GCA_032191745.1 Picea mariana | reverse complement strand
CTTTCAAATTATTAACTGCAGGTTTGGAACCATACAAGGCTTCGAAAGGAGTAACACTATCAAGACACCTTGTTGGACTTCTATTCTTTAAATAAACTGCAGTATTTATGGCTTCAACCCAAAATGCATTTGAGAGATTTTTACCTTTCATCATACTGCGTGCACACTCTACCAGGGTTCTGTTTTTCCTTTCAGCGACTCCGTTTTGCTGTGGAGTGTGAGGTACTGTAAACTGCTGTACTATTCCATTATCTTTGCAATATTTGTTGAACTCCCCTGATTTGTACTCTCCCCCTTGATCTTAACGGAGAATTTTGATGGATTTTCCTGTCTGTTTTTCCACCATGGTTCTGAATTCCTTAAAATACTCGAAAACATCACTTTTTCGTCTAAGGAAGTAAACCCATGTAAATCTCGTGCAATCATCAATAAATAATAGAAAGTAAAATGCACCTCCTAAAGACCTAGCCTGCATAGGCCCACAAACATCAGTATGCACAAGATCTAATACATCTCTCTTTTTCTTATCAGGATTAGAGGGGAATTCATCTCTGTGCATCTTTCCTAATGCACATCCATCACAAGCAACCTTCTCATTCTTTAACATGGGAAGCCCTTCAACCATATTCTTTTTCTGTAATAACAATAAATCAGGATGATTGATGTGTCCATACCTTTGATGCCAAAGAATCTTTGTTGGCATAGTGGTAGATGTCAGTGCATGATGTGCTTTGCTAGTAACATCAAGTTTGTATAGACCTCCTACTCTGACACCCGTTGCAACAGTTCGGAAGTGGTCCAGCAGATCCTTCACTATGCAATAATTCTTGAAGAATTCAACCTTCAAGTTCTGATCTGTAATGGTGGACACAGAGATCAAATTTTTCTTTATTCCTGACACATACACCACATTGTGAATGTGATGAACAGTACCATTCGGCAATGTCATAGGAATGTCTCCATATCCCTTGATCTGATGAGCGCGGTTATCTCCAAGATATATGCTGGCACCATTCTGTGTTTCTTTGAAATTAACATATCAATTTTTATTACAAGTCATATGTACTGATGCTTCGGAATCCACAAACCAGGCATCAGAATCATCCATTTCAGTAGATAAAGCAGCGGTAGACACAAACAGCCTAAGATCCCGTGAGTCAAAATTCGAGGGTTCATCACTAGCAATAAATAATCTGTGATCTTGATTTGAAGATTTTTCTGCATAATGACCTGAATGTGTTGTAGGTTTATTCCTAGCCTCATCATTTTTCTTCTTATGACAGTCTTTAACCATATGTCCAGGTCAACCACAGTAAAAACAACTCTTTGACTCATTCCTATCAGATTGCATTCCTTGATTTGGAGATTGTCTTCTCTGCGATGAACTGCCTCTCTGCCATGAACTGCCTCTCTGCCATGAACTGCCGCCTCTACCTCTTACTCCTGATCTCCCTCGCGCAGATCGATTATTTGACCACAGTGTCAAATCTTTACTCCGAGGCTTCAGATTCCCGCGCCTCTCTTCCTCTTGCAACAGAATACCTAACAGTTCTTCAAACGTAGGAGGTTTCTCCCTTGCTGCAAGACCTGTTATGAACATATGATAGTCTTCTAGCATACCATTTAAAGTAATAGTCACTAAATCAGTATTGGAAACAGTTTCCCCCATATTTACTAACTTGTCGTTCACCTCTTTAATGCAACCCAAAAATGAACTAACAGATTCATTTCCATCCATCTTAATGCCTAGCAATTTAGTTTTCAGGAACAAAATGCGATTTGTGTTGCTAGTTTCATACAATGCTTTAAGAGCTGTCCATGTTGCAGCAGAAGTTGTAGCGTCTCAAATATGTGGAATTATGCTATCTTTAACGGACATGCGCAACAATACCTTTGCTTTGTTTTCGCGCTTCTCCTAGTCTTGGATCTGTGCTGCTGTCGCACCTCCTACCACTGTTGTCGTACCTCCTACAGCTACTGTCGCACCTGTAGCCGCAACAGGTTTCAGTTCGGTTCCATTCGCAATATTCCAGACACCATAGCCTTCCATGAGCGCCTACATCTTGAATTTCCAGTTAATAAAGTTCAAGCCATCTAACTTGTTGGCTTCGTTGAGGTAGGTCTCTGCCAGCAGATTCGCCATCACTGCAAGATATTCTCTGCAAGAAAATCACCAAGGATATGCAACTTTTTGTCGAGTGCTGAGCCATTCGAATCCACTGATCCAACTATATTTCTATTGTCAACTTAAATCATGCATGCATCCACCTTTAAATCATACATGCATCCATGCATGCACCTTTAAATCATTCACCTCAAAATTTCTTACCCACTTTAAATATTAAAAAATAATTCCTTAAAAAAAGACCTCCCCTTTTTGTTTTAATACACATGCATGCACTTTATCCACTTTTAATAAGAATAATAAAAAAAATGAATAACCATCCACTTTCATGTACTTTATCCACTTTTCACCTCACGTTTTTATCCATTAAAAAAAGTATCCACTTAGAATATATATATATATATATATATATATATATATATATATATATATATCCACTAAGGAAGTATGCCATTCATTAATCCCTTAAAAAAAAATTCTTAAGTGAATAAATCTTACCAAATCCACACGACCTTCATGATTTGGTGTACACTTACCGCTTCAAACCCACTCACTATTCTTCTCCCAATAAACGGACGCGCATTCAAATGGTTGAGTACGCTCCAAAACTCAGCAGCAAACCTCACACTTATCAAAACCTCCACGCTCACGCATGCAAATGCAAACCCGCTTAAACTCACGACTTACTTTCTCACACAGCAATGTTTATCGCACCTTACGCTTTAGTTGCCTACGAGAGGTCCGCACCTCACGTGTATTCCAGCTGTGAGATGTTCGCACCCCTCTCTTACTCCGCCTGCGGGAATCTTTCCGTTTTTCTATGCGCGAGAGGCTGAGTAGTATTCCCCCGTACCCTATCCTACCAAAGGAGGGACCTGCAAACTTTTAGAATTCTCGTACTGCACTCTCGTGGCTCTGATACCAAGATAAAATATACGAGCAAAACACTACGGTGAGGCTACGCTCACTTCTTATTATTCAATGAAGACGGATTACATCTTTATATAGGAAAAGACTCTCTAGAGTTGGCTACATGCAAACCAAAGACAACTAGACAATTGACTCTTAACACGCCTACAACTGACTCTCACCACTAATGTTTATAACTGGCGTTTACAACTAGCACTTTCTCCATTATTTCCAAGTACAGTCCCATGCTCATTCCCTCCATGAGAGAGCTCAAACCACAATGCGTAAGAAAAGCGCCTGTAGAAGGATATGATAAAATCTCTTCCTGTGGAGCCCAGTCAGTCAATACCAATCCCCTGTCCCGAATTCGTTCTTCAAAAGTCTTGGGCAATGAATTCGGGCCGTCGCGATGGTTGGAAAAATGCAATACTAAAATAAATGGGTGTTGACTCGCTTCCAATCCTAGAGCCACCTCTCGGATCTCTTCATTTGACAGAAAACATTCGGTGCCGTAGGAGGCATACACAACGATTTTATTGCTATAGCCTCGCAACCATCGATGCATGTCACTATCTGATCTATACCCCTCATGCCTTCGGTGTCGATTCTCGTGTGAAATATATTAAAAGTAAACTGAGCTGCAAACGGTCGCCATGAGGGCGGAGGCACCATCTGTTACAATAATGAAGAAACTTCTAGAAAATATTAAAATTAGAATGTTGTTTTGAGTTTTTTGTGAGTGGTTTGAGATCCACATTAATAGTAGATTGAGTTTGTGGGTGGTGTGAGATCCACATTAATAGGAGTGTTATCTGATCTGTAATTGGCTTTGTGCAATTTTTGTGAGGTCCATCTCACTTGTGTGTAGTTTATGTCTAGTTTTAATTTGGTATCAGAGCAGCAGGTTAAATACCACTCTGAGGAACCGCACCATCTGTATGCTTGAATGTTATCACCATCGTTGTTGCGTCCCTGTTCGTTGACTAGTGTGAAGGGGCCGACGTTTAGCTTTCTTGTGCTGTTGTTTGCTACGTGAGATCCCTCCTCGTGCGATTGTTGTTGTGTGCTGCGAGTTTAATTATCAAAGGATTTGTTCGCTAGTCAAAGTGCGCGTACAGGAGCTGAGTTGTTGTGAGCTGTGCTTGCTTCCTCTTCTCCCGAGCTGCGCTGTTCCAACCTCCGAGCTGAAGTGCTCGCTAGAGCTGTTTGCGCGCGATTTGTGCGTGCTTGCACCGAATCCCTGCTATCAATACTGCAATCTGTTTCTTTTAATGCTGTCGACAGTGGAGGGCACTGATCCCTGAATCGACTCGTGTGAGGGCGCGTACAGGTGCTGAGTGTACGATGTGTTCGAGCTGTCTGCGAGCATCATTCTTTCTGTGAGGGCGTGCTTGTGTTGTGTGCGAGCTAGCTGTGTGTTTGCAAGTGGAGTGCAGGGTTCGTTGTCACTAGAGTTCGCTGCTATCCGCCAGCGACATGTTCTTTTTTTACTAATAATTGTTACGTCTGAAGATGGCAAATCCTCTTGCGGATTCTTATTTAAATAAGCCCATTAAACTTGATGGGGAGAATTATGTAAACTGGAAGTTTAAGATGACCACCATTCTAGAGGCATGTAGTTTATGGACGATTGTCAAAGGTTATGAGCCCAAATCCACTGTTGTTGTCTCGATTCTAGATTGGGATAAGCGAGAGATGAAAGCGAAAGTGTTGTTGCGTATGTCCGTAAACGACAACATTACTTCTCGTATAAGAGACTATAAAACTTCCAAAGAGACGTGGGACGTTCTCAAAGGTTTGTACGAAACTTCTAATGCAAACCTCTAAAATCTGGTTTGTATTAGAGGTTTCGTACAAACCTTTGAGAACGTCCCACATCTCTTTGGAAGTTTTACAGTGTCTTATATGAGGATTAATGTTGTCCTTTACGGACATACGCAGCGACACTTTCGCTTTCATCTCTCGTCTATCCCAATTTGAAATCAAGGCAACAGCAGTGGGTTTGGGCTCATCACCTTTGACAATCATCCATAGGCTAAATGCCTCTAGAATGGTGGTCATCTTAAACTTCCAGTTTACATAATTCTCGCCATCAAGTTTAGTGGACTCATTTAAATAAGAATCAACAAGAGGATTTTCCATCTTCAGGCGTAACAATTATTAGTAAAAAAAAAATGTGTTGTTGGATTTATTTTACTTCCCAACAAGCTCCTCCTCAGCAGTCTTATGAGTCAGAACAGTGCAACAACAACAAGCAGCACTCCAAATAACAACTCCAATGCAGCGAACACAACAACGCGGATAGCAGCGAACACTAGTGACAGTGAATCTTGCAAGCACACAGCGCGCATGCACATAGCACGAGCACGTCCTCAGTGAAAGAATGATGCTCGCAGCTCTGGTGAATTGTTTAAATGGTGACTGTATATCCGATACCAAGCACACTCAGCAAATATAGCATGAGGAAACAAACACTCCACAGGTGCAACACGCAAATACTTTGTTTCACATAGGTATAATCAATTCGGTGCAATGACAACACTTTGATTCAAGCAGCAACAACAATCTCCATGCTAGGCAACACCAATTGCAAACCCAACGAACACTCCACGCAATCAGTCGATGGCTCCACGGTTTGTTCACTTGTGGAGGCTATACCCTTCAATCACCTATCCCTTGTGTGCCCGGTGTGTTTTCGTTGCGTCGACTGAAAATTATCGCGTGAAGGATCATTGCGTGGACTCCTATTGTTGCATGGTGATTGCAGTATCATTCTTATTGTGGACTGATGTGAAGGATACCCCCTGTGAGCATGATATTGCAGTATCATTAGTATAAGACATTGTTGTGGTTTGATTACCTGCGTGGAGTATTCACTGTCGAGGAAATTAAAAATTTTGAGTGTTTTTTGTTCTCTCAAGCTCCTCTGATCGCTCACTATCGTTGTCAATAGGAACTGTCGACTGAAAGGTATTACCTCCACAAGTGAATAAACTGTGGAGCCATCGACTGATTGCGTGGAGTGTTCATTGGGTTTGTAATTGGAGTTGTCTGGCGTGGAGTTTGTTGTTGCTGCTTGAATCAAAGTGTTGTCATTGCACCGATTTGATTATACCTGTGTGAAACAAAGTATTTGTGTGTTGCGTCTGTGGAGTGTTTGTTGCCTCGTGCTATATTTTCTAAGTGCGCTTGGTATTGGATATACAACCACCATTTAAACAATTCTCTAGAGCTGCGTCGGGGTGAAATCATGAAGATGGGTTACACTTTTGCTTGTTTTATGAGAAAAAAACTATATTTTCACAAGTTATTCAACTTCCGGCATGCAAAAGTATTTTTTTTATTTAGAATTTCACTTTACAGTAAAAACAAAACTTGTGAAGAATTGTGTTAGCTTTCCAATGACTATTTTTCAATTTTTTTTTATCATGATTTGATATGTCAATTTGACAATTGTTTAACAGTATGTTCCTTAAACATGAAATGAATGATAATGAGTTACTTATTTCTACAACAATATATCTATTATTAAACTTATGTTTTTAAGAAACGAAATATACTACAACAATCTACAGAGACTCTATTTTATTATGACTATAATTTTGAATCCAACAGATGAATATTATAATTTCTAGAATTTTTTTAAGTTGACCAAGCTGAAAACGTTGCATATTTTAAACACATGTTTTTCTACACGTTGTATCTATCTTAATTTTTACTTAAAACTAAAATCTAAATATACCCTTTTGAAAAGAACAGTTTAAGAATTATGAATATATTTTTTTCCAAATTTTTCACTGTATATTTTTAGAGATACCGATATTTCATTTCACCGAATCATCATGTCTGCTGAAAATATTATGTAGTGATTTTTTTTTAAAATGAAATAAAATTAGATAAAAATAAAGAAAATGAAAACAAATTATAGGAATTGAAAGTAGATTCAGTTTTGGAAATGCTGGTGTTAATTTCGAAACCAAATTCTCAGTATTTGTAGGAGTCCGCAACCTCCGAAGTTCAGTTAAGCTTGGGGAAATTCTCTGGTTTTAGTTTTCAGTCCCAATTTCCTTTTTTCGTCCGAAAACATAATATTTCGGCCGAAAGAATAAAATCTAACGGAAACTATCAAAACTGAACGGTTTCCAAGGTTTTCGGCCAAAAACCATTCTTTCGGCCGAAATATTGTCGAATCAATTCTGTCCGTCGGAAAAAATGAAACGACATGTCGTATCGTTTCTTTTCGCGCCAATTTGTATAAATAGGATTTCAATCGAACACATTTAACATAATTCATCGGATGGACAGACATATATAAGCCCGAGGATATGGATTTCAAAGCATTTCTATTACTGATTGCATATGTATTCTTTTCTTTCTTTATTTCTTCCTTCTGTTCCATAGGCTTAATCAGAGGATCGATATCGATACATGGTGGTTTTCTAGAGCACTTAAACAAAGTTTCGAATCATCTTTTTGGTTTTTGTTGAATAAGGTAATTGATGTTTGTTCAAGTTTTTATTGGAATAACAATTTATATGTTGAAAGATAAATGTTGAGCATTTTTTCAAGGTGATGTCTTTGTTGAACATATCTTTTACAGATAACTATAAAAGTCATGGGAAACAAAAGTTTGCACAAGAGAAAATATGATCACACTCGAGATGATACGCGCCAAATCGAACAAAGGAAAGAACTTTATCGGAGAAAGAAACAAGAACGTGCAAATATTGAAGAAAGAAACGATGATAATGTCAATAGAGATTTTCGACAAGAAGAAGTTCAACCAGGTATGCATACACATATGATGATCGAGCACACAACACACATTGGGACTGTATTCAGAAAGTACAAAATTCAAAATATAGAATTCAAATTTAAAATATTGTAAATAATATAATTGATTGTAATTACAATTTAATGTTTTTCAAAAAACATAAATAGATTTGTCTCATAATGTCGAAGAAGACATTGAAACTGAAATTGAAGCAAAAGACGTTGAAACCGAAATTGAATCAGAAGACGAATCACCTATAGGTATGTACATAAATTTAGATTAATACAAGATGAACAATCAAGTATATATAACTTAGTGAATTTGTGTTCGGGTTATGTTTTTTAATATAAACTTTAAATTGAAATATGCAAGAGAATCTATCAACATTGATGATGAAATATTAGAAAATGTTGATACTCACAAATTTGGGAAGAAAAAAGATAAGCATTATATAAGATATCGAACTAAGAACATGTATAATACTTTTTTCAAAGTTGAATCAATAACAGTACAGGCTCAACTTTTACTTTGTCTATTGAAGTCAAGAAAGTTAAAAGAAGCTACATCATTATTGGGTATTCAAAAGTCGACAAAGGATACAAAGGTGCAACAGAATGTCTTTAACAATATAACTAATGTATTAAAAGCTTTTGGAAAATCTCGAAAAGAAAATGTCCGTGTTGCACGTAAAACGTTACAAACAACAATTGTTTCAGGGAGCAATATAAAAGATCGTTTGACACTACACATGGCAAAAACAATGGGAACGTCAAGAAAAACATTGCACAAACATAGAAAATTTCGTTTCCAAATAGATGTAAATGATGAATTGGCTTGTTGGATAGTGATTTCTAGACAACTCTACAAAGATAGACTTGCAGAAAATGTTAAAGAATTGGCCCGTAATTGTTGGTTGGAAGAATCTCGTGTTTCAGCACATACAAGGGATGTGTTGTGACGAAGAATAGCACGAAATCAACATGAAAAACATCCAAAACATATATTGTCAATGACACAAATAAAGTTGTTTAATAAGTTCAAAGAAGAGCACAAAGAAGTTAAAATTTCCATCAATACATTTGTGCAACAAAAACCATGGTTTGTTAGACCCATCACTGTCTGTGACACGTGTTGTTGTCATTATCATGTGGAGTTTGAGTTGTATTACGACACTTTTTTGGATTTTGGTAAAACTTTATAGCCAGGTTCACCTCCCCCTTCCACATTCCGTGTTTTTATATCTGAAATTCTATGTGAAAGAGAAGATGATGATTTATTTTACAAAAACAAATGTGTTGGTGGAAAGAAATGTGATCGTTGTGGAAATCTAAGTTTGTTTCATTCAAAGTATCATATTGATATGAATGATCAATCATTTTCTAATATAAGATTCAATTGGAAGAGATATGAATATATGAGCAACACGACTCCACATTCTTCAAATGTTATTTCCAAAAGGCTTGATTTGAAGGTAGATAAAATCTGTTTGATAGAGTTTTTGAAGAAGTACAAGGAAAAAATCTATAAATACACCAAGCATTCACATAGAGCTCAATGGCAAGATCTACAATTCAAACAATCCTGTGAAGTGTTTCCACCAGGGACAATTTTGTCTGTAGTTGATTTTGCAGAGAATTACACATTCGTTGCACAAAAAAAAATACAGAGTGAATATTATCATTTTGATCAAGTCACCATATTTGTCCACGTTCTATATAGACATGCTCAACGGAGTCTTCCAAACATAGAAAGCACCAACGACAATCGACATGTTATTAAAGAATATCACTTTTATATAAGTGATGATCGAACACACGACACACATTATGTACAACATTGTTTTGATAAATTTTATGATTTATTGAAAGAACGTTAAATCATATTCGATCGACATTGGATATGGTTCGATGGGTGTGCAGATCAGTTCAAAACTGCACGATCATTCTATTGGTTATGCCATATTCATAAAAAATTAAACATTACACATTGTTGGAATTTTTTTGAGACTGGTCATGGAAAAGGAGAGCACGACGATGCAGGGGCATGTATAAAATGAACACTTCGAAGGTATCAGTTGAACCCTCATGCCGATCGATTTGAGTCTGCTAAACAAGTTGTTGATTGGTGCAACATGGCGCTAAGCCATGAATATAATCCGTCAAGGGATGTGCGTAGGTGTGTCTATATATAAATGTTACATGTATGTACACATGATATATAAATTTGAATGTGTTCAAATTTATACTCAATCTTCAATCATTTTCTTGAGAGATTCCAAGTTAACAAGTTCTTGTCTTGTGCAGGTATTTTTGGCATGTTGGAATCGAAGATGTAAATAGATCAATCTCATATGATGTCAGTACAATACCTGGGACAAGAAAAATACATTCAGTTAAAACAAAACGTTTTCAAAATGGGTTTGCATTTGATAGACGAAATGACTCTTGTTTTTGTTCATTTTTCATAGACGACTTTGAATCCATAGATATTTGCGAGAACAAAAATGCAGGATATGTTAAAGCTTGGAGACATACTGAACTTAATGTAAAAGGGAAAATGCCACTTGCAAGCTCAGAGGAGATGGAATCAAATGAAACTATAGTGTCAGTTGATGGTGATAGAGTTTTTGATCTTGTTAGAGAAGGTATAATTTTTATGTTTAAATTTTTTCAAATAACTTGTAGATACATACTTGTGTGATAATCTAACACAAATTAATTGTAGTCCAATATATCCAATTATTTGCAGGAGATGTTTTTGCCATGGTTGCACCTGTAGACAACACTGAAAATGTGAAATATTATTTGATGCGATGCACGGAGCAAAAGATGAGGCTATTAGAAGATTTTGATGATAATGGTTTTATATATGAAAGAGGATCCATTGTATTGAAAGGATATTTTTTTCAATAAACCCATCAAACTGATACTCATGTTCACTTTCAAGACTATTAGTCAGATGTCACAAGTTGTCAATATAGTCCTTTGGTATGTGCAGTGCGCATAAAGTTAATAGAAGTTCAATAAAAAAAAAAAAAGTTAGAAAATGGAAAATGTCCAAAGTCGATCATGAACAAATAATTGAAGATGGAATATCATGACGTTTTTTAACAAACTTAGCACATGTGTACATTCCAAAATTTTTAATTTTTCATTGAAAGTACATTCCAGATTTTGATAACTTGTTTTGACTATCTTCAAACATATTTCCAATTATAATATTTATAAAAATGGTACTATGTATAAAAAACTCACTTGGGAACTGCACCCCAATTAGTACCTAAGAGTATATGGTTAATACTTACAACCTAATTAGTATAGGATTTAGGGAACTTCTAATGTGTATGGAAGTGAAAGAACCATTTGGTAACTTTTACTTCTATCAATATCCAAAAGTATGTCATTGGGGAATTTCACCCTAATTAGTATAGAAGTAAAAGACATGCTTGGGGCACACCTTAATTTACATATATAGGAGTGAGACACCAAATTAATGAATTTGCATCTTAGTTAGTGCTAAAATTATGTTCTTGGGATTTAAACAAAAATTAATATAATAACAAGGAACCACTTGTGGTGCACCCTATTTGAATAAGAGTAAGAGAAGTACTTACAAATTATGACACCCCCATTAATACCCAAAAGTATGTTCTTGGGGAATTCCACTCTAATTAGGATATGAATGAGGGAATCACTTGGAAATTTATGCCCAAGTATGTTATAACCTAAATTTGTATAAGAGTGAAAGAACCAAGAATCGCTTGGGGTGCACCCTAACTTTGATATAAGATAGAGGAGAACTTAATCTTTTAGGGACATGCATTGTATATAATACAAGTTATGCTTTCAAATCGAGAAGTGTACTAGGCATATTTACGAGACATCTTTAAGTACCTGATCCGACTAATAGACCCATCATCATATATCCTTCTAATGTAACGACCCTAGTTGGATAAATGTTTAAGAAATTATAAAGTAAAACTAATTAGGGGATTAATTGTGTTAACAAGGTATTAATTAAACAAAGATGATTTAATGATATTAATTAAGTTAGTTATTAATTAATTAAAGGACATAATTGTGATTAATTAAGTAATAATTTAACTACAAACTACATTTAATAACTTGCGTAATGAATTTAATAGATTAATGGTATATGATATAAAATGGTTGCATATACAACAAGGGATAACCTATGAATCCCGAGAAGATAAAAGAATTAACGGGAAAGGATAAGAGTAATAAATGGGTTAGGTAGGGAGTAAATGGGGGAGGGGAGTCAGTGAAGGAGGGATAAGGAAGGGAAGGAGTTGGACGGGAAAGGGGGGATGGAGGTTTTTGGAATGAATTTTGGGGGAGCTCTGGATTTGCGAAGAGAGTGAAGTTGTGGAGTAGGATTGATACAGTGCACCGGAGTTGCTGGGGGTTTTGGGCACGGGGGCCAGGATATCCGTTGATATCCTGGAGCTAGGGAGCTACCTAGTTGGCAGGGAGGAACGGTTTGGGCAGTGTTCAGAAGCGATCAAAGAGGCAAGCTGCGGAAAAATGGAGGGATAATAGCATCAGGTTCAGGTATTTATTTCAAGTTTTGCATTGTTTTAATCTCTTATAAAACTTTTTTATAATTGATAAATTTGATTGCGAATGTGCTATATGAAGGTAACTCTTAAATTTTATTGCTATGTTTAATATAAATGGTTGTTAATTTAACTTGGCTATTACATTTGGTATCAAAGCCCTGGTTCAAATCTGGAACCAAGGGCCTACCTACCTACCTACTCGCCTACCCGATTTAGTAATGGAATTGTACCCACCCAACAACAAAAAAAAAAGTCTTTCACAAAAACAATATGAGAATATTACCGAATATAGGGAGAGCATATTGATAGAACTATTTCCAAAAGAACATGTGAAATTACAAAAATCTCTGGCTACTTTAACTTCATGTTTGAAGAAGAAAACGGGGTGCACCAAAAGCTTTACATTAAACTTCGGACAACTTAAGCCCAAAAAAAAATATCTGAGACTCAATCAACAGAAGATTTCCAACCAAGGTGAAACTTCATCTATTTGGATTATCCAAAAATAGAGTAGATTTTCAAAACGTTTTTATCACTCTAAACCCTAACAACAAATTAATCATTCCTCCAAATGCTTTGCGGATCTAGCATACGGTAGAGTCCTTTTCATACAATTAACCGCCAAATGCCTAAGGGGTCATCAAAACTTGCAGTTGGCGCTAAACAATCAAATCATATTAGAGATAAACAAGTTCTTCCTCTGGATTTTTCTCCACATTGAACTCGAGGAACCTCCATTTTATTAGGTCTCCAGTGTATTTAAAATATCCATTTTTAGCATTTGCCATGTCACTGCCCTCTTTCTTAATATATCTTTTTGGAGGTGCAAAATTCGCTCTCACTTGGCTGCTGCACCATACCAGTGTATTCCCATTTACATTTATAAAAATAACACATCTCCAAGATTTTCTGAGGCTTTTCACAAGAAGGGCAGACACAATCACAACTCTCCTTTGCTAAATCAAACTTTCGGTAACCGCCTTTAGAAATTTTACAACAAACACACTTCTCATATGCGCTGCAGGTACGAGTACCACAGGCACCAGCGAAAGTGATCCCTAGTATAGCCAAAAAAAAAAAAACAGTCTTTTCAAAATTATTCAACCCCTACATATATAAGGATTGCTTCCCTCGTTAGGGCTGAATAATGAACTAGAAAGATGTCGTTGCTGCCTTCACTCCATACTCATTCTACTCATGGAGCAATAGCTACGCAATGGGTAGCCCACCCAGGACTCTAACATGCAGGCCCCCAAACCGTGTCCCCGGGCTCTTTTATCCATCTTTGGGCTGTAAATCGTAAAAGCATCTGCCTTGGAACACTAGAAGCTCCTCAACCTTCTTCGTCGGTTGAGCGGCTCCGCTCCTCAACGCTTAAAAAAACACATAACTCTATTACTATATCACTATAGAAGGAAGAACAACTTATGCTTGGGGAAACAAGGTTAACTAAGGTCAATTTACCGACGTAAACATCTTAACGCAGGGAAAACTAAACACAATTGAAACCTGTAGTTGACCTGTTCCGTTGGTATTTTACAGCAGCATGGAGGCTCGAAAACCCATAGGTTCCCAATTTTGAAGGAATTCGTGCCGAGATGACGGATCCAGCCGTAGGTGCCTCTACATGAGCTTCGAGTAACCAGATATGAACTGGTACCATAGGCAGACTTTAATCTGCCAATCGTACCAACAGAATTCTCCCCCCTAATTGAGGTAGTCGTGACAAACCTTTCTTATTCATTACACCAGTGAAAGAGACACACTGTAAAATCGAATCTCATACAATGGATTACGCAAACGCATGTTCTTATACATTGAGTCGAGGCCGCCAGGATCAAAGTAGGGAAGGTGGGTGCAGCCCAACCCATGCAGGAATGTCCACGCACAGTTGTAGAATAGAGCGCAAATCGATCTTAGCACAACGGATAGACTTAGCACTTAACACAAAGGACGACAGATAGACTCAGAATTGTTGCATTTTTTTTCTTGCAGCAAGATAACATGAAAATCATAAATAAATATAGAGTACTAAGCAAACCTTGCACTTTTGGCTGGAATCACTAAAATTTTGATAAGAATTTCTAACAAAGAAAAAACAAACTGTAAGACTTTAGTAGACTTTGGCAAAATTGGCAAAAGATTTTGATGTTTTGGGAAATGATAAAAATTGGGCGAAGAGGTTGAAACTTTGATGAAATCATTTACGGTTTTGCTGCCAGAACTGTTGCATTTTTTTTGCAGCAAGATAACGTGAAAATCATAAATAAATATAGAGTACTAAGCAAACCTTGCACATTTTGGAGAGGAATCACTAACATTTTGATGGGGTAGATTAGTTCTAACAGTAACCTAATGAATATATATTATGTTATATTACAACTACTATCATGTATCCACTACCATGATAGTAAATAAATCATGTATCTGAACCTGCATTAAATAAATCGAACGACATACTGAAGCCAATTGTGGTTCGTATCCCCAGTTGAAGAAGTAAGTAAGAGAACAGAGTGCATGGTCCACTGGAACAGATCTGAAGAAAACAACCGTGTTCTTTTTTTTAATGCGTGGGAGATTGTGTGGACCATGTTCAACCTTCGTCTCTACAATTGCTGGTGTCCCATGTGCTTGCTGGGCGAAGAGACAGAAATACCAGAAAGAATGACTATGCTTCAAATCTAGCAAAATGGATATATGGCTTCGAGATTCAAACTCAGGCCATCTCTTTCTCCAAACTAATACTAACATTCACCACCAGCCACCGCCATGCACAAAGCCACAACCAAACCAACACCAGCGCCATGAGCCGAGGAAAGAGGCGAGAGGCGGCAGAGGAAGGACGTGTAGGGGCAAAGAGATAGGTGTTTAGTGCCGAGAGTCGAAGGTCGGGCACGTGGGCCTCATGCCAAAGCTCGACCTTAAAGGCTGCCAGATAATGCGTTTTTTTTAATACTTAAATTTTCATTTTGAATAATTAATTTATTTTATTTTATTTTATTTATTTTTAAATTTTAGTTTTATAATTTAAATTTACACTAGCGTATTTATTTAAAAAAATAAATAATAAAGTATAATTGTGAAATTAATAAAGTTTAATTAATATAGTTTAACTTTACATTATTAATTAAACTAATTAACTTTATTAATTTTATTAAAAGATTAATTAAATATTAGTTAGGGCTAAGTATAAATTTAAATGGAGTCCGTGGGATTTGAACCCCGAACCTCCCCATCGGTCAAAGTCTTGGCAAAGGCCATCCAACCGACGCACCACACTGTATTACTTTTACAAATAATTTCACATATAAATACTTTAATTGTCATACCCAAGACCACCCACCAAGCGAAGCATCTTAAGAAGAACACTAACGCCGAAAAATACATAGCATTAGTGAACGCTGAAACGTGGTTGGCAGTTGTGGATAAGTATTTAGATGCCACGGTTTAATCCTATTTAATCATTAAACGTGGTAATTATATAACCTTACAGCAAATGTTTTTATGTGATTAGGTAAATGTTAAAAAGTAAACATGTTAACGAATGCCTTGATAAATGCAAGAAAGTTATGAACGATAAATCTGACCCATTTATTTTGGAGGAGGACTGAGAATATGCCGACATCTTCAATACATAGCCATCAGATAATGGTTTAAGGTTAAAAAAAAAAATTAATTAAAGGATCATCAATTGTGCCCATTGTCAATAGATGTATGCCTCTCGGCGTAAATTAATAAACATAAGGTCGGAAGTCACTTTAATCAAGTTTTATGTGAAAGGTTAAAAGGGATTAGACTAGGACAAGCGGGAAGGAGGCGGCATATGCACTAGGAGCGTAAGCATAGGAAGTGGCGAATGTGGCGCAAGGCTAACATAGATACAGGGAAAGGGAACCAATAGTTATTTTTGTAGGGGCGAAGAAACTAAGCTTAGATACTTAAACCTAACCCTAACCTAGCCAATCCCCTAATGGAGTAATGTCTGTTTACAGACAAGTAAAGAAAACTTATGCCTAACCCTGTTTCTAGTTTGAGTAGCACCAATTTGAAACATCATGGAACTCACCCTGACAACTTTGGTGGATGCAAGTCAAAGCATACAGGATGGTCAGGACTCGAGGGAGTCGAGGCAGGGGAGCGTCGTCGTAAGCACTGCCAACACCTCCTGCACCACCACCACCATTGCCCGAACTAGCCCTCATACTGCGCTCGTTGGAAGCCATCAACGAGACTTTAAAAGGGCGACAACCGGCAGGGACTGAAGTGGAACCCCCACTGTCTGGAACGGGTAATCCAGAAGCGTCAAGGGATTTAGGGGGAGGACCTCCACCTGAAGACATCACACGAGAATTGCAGAAGATCAAACTTCTGGAGTTTGTCGGGGGTCGCGCCAGCGAACGCACGGAAGCCTGGTTGGAAGGCATGACCAGGTGTTTTGACTTAAGGGACTATGTGTCCAACTCAAAGGCAAAGATCACCATTTTCCAGTTAAGAGACAATGCCTTGAACTGGTGGGGCAACCTGGAAAGACAACTGCACCTTACCCCAGACACAGTATCTTGGGAACTTTTCGAGGAGATGTTCTGAAGGAAATATCTACCGGCATACTACGAGGAACAATAGGTGGGGGCATTTCATGCCTGGTACAGGGAAACAGAACTGTAGAAGAATATGAGATCAGGTTTATGGAACTGGTCAAATATGTGTCATATATGGATAATGACCAACGACAGGCAGAGCGCTTCGTCTATGGGTTGAACCCTAAGATAAGAGCTATGGTGCGGATGTGGAAGCCGTCTTCAGTAGCGGAGGTAGTGGAAAATGCATGCTACGCGGAAGAACACATGAACTTAGCCAGGGGTGCAAGATCGACATTTCCACATCGCCCTGGATTCGTAGGAAAGGCCCCGAGGATATTTCCTAGGGGAGGGGGCTCGAGGCCACCGCCATATGGTAACAGAGTCACGCCAAGGACAGTAGCTACAGGGATTTTAATGGCAGCGAGTGCAACATCTCGTTCATTTCCAACGGTGCAGACAGGACCACGACCATCTCAGGGAACAACGAGTAGGGGCAGGGGTTCTAGGGGAATTAACTCATTTCATAAACATACACATAAAAATGCACAGGTTCAATCTCGTGTAACATGTTGGGGGTGCGGGGGACCCCATTACCAACGCGACTGCCCAGAGTTACAATCAGGGTTCGTGCATAGAGAAGGAAAGGCACCAATGGAGAGAGCAAGTAGCAGCCACAAGATTTACGCAGCGGTTAATAATCGCCAGGCCGAACATCAATCCACGGTGGTGGAGTCATTAGGTACGCTAAATCATATCAATGTTAAGATTTTGTTTGATTCTGGTGCGACAGATAGTTTCATTTCACCATCTGCATTAGAAAAGAGTGGGTTGGCAGCCTACGAGCACGATGACTTTAAACAAGTCGAGATGGCTTCGGGGGAAAAACAAGTGGTAGGACCTAGTGTCGATAATTGTATAGTATACCTGGGAGTGTGTACTACTAGGTTGAAGGTATACGCCACTGCTCTTGGGGCATATGACCTAATCATCGAAATGGATTGGTTAGCAGCTCATCGAGCTTTGGTAGATTGTTTCGCAAAGAGGGTGCTTTGTGTCGATGATGAAGGAAGACCAATAGAGATCCAGGGTGTACAGAGAAAAGTGTCGTTACGCTTTATATCCACTATGAATGTTAAGCGATGCTTGAGACAAGGGTGTTGACTTTATGTAGTGGAAGCAGTGAATGAAAGGAAGGGACCCTCATTGGATCAGTACCCGGTATTGTCAGAATTTCAGGATGTTTTTCCGAACGAGTTACCAGGGTTACCTCCTGAGAGGGAGCTTGATTTTACTATCGAGCTAAAACCTAGTGCAGAACCAATCTCCAAGACTCCGTATCATATGACAGCGTCGAAACTTTGTGAATTGCAAATGCAGTTGAAAGAGTTACTAGACTTAGGGCTAATAAGGCCTAGTGTCTTACCTTGGGGCGCACCGGTAATTTTTGTAAAGAAGAAGGATGGATCCTTACGACTGTGTATAGACTACAGGGACTTGAACCGTGCTACAGTGAAAAATAGCTACCCGATGGCGTGAATAGATGACCTCTTCGATCAGATGAAAGGAGCAGCAGTATTCTCAAAGATCAATTTGCGATCAGGGTATCATCAGTTAAGGATTAAGGAAGGTGATATCCCAAAAACGACCTTTCGAACTCGGTTTGGACATTACGAGTTTGTTGTAGTACCTTTCGGATTGACCAATACGCCAGCGGTATTCATGAGCCTCATGAACGACGTATTCCAGAAGTACTTAGACCGTTTTGTACA
>JASDQU010108501.1:51014-77004 GCA_032191745.1 Picea mariana | reverse complement strand
TACCAACATTAACAAAGTAATATAGATTTTCTATTCATGGAAAATATCTTGAATATTAGTGTTGATTCTTAGTGTAAATGTTTGCTAGCAAACACTTTGAACCTAGTTTTTAAGGATTTTGTCACTTGTTATTACTTATTTTTAATAATATTTTTTTAAAACTCTTGTACACTACAAAATTATGTTAAAAAATACAAAGCACTCAAGAAATAACGGTTCCATATATATATATATTCTTGTTCTTGAACTACAATCATACAATATGACACTAGATTATTCTTTGTTAAGTACAATTCCATATTCACTCTTTGCAATTCATGTCCATCTTACTCATGGTTGTTTATATTTGATAACAAAATGAATTCTACCTTTTTGCAAGATTGCTTTCAGCTCTTTTCCTTTTCATTTAAAGAGCAACAATGCCACAATACTAGTAAATTACACCAACACACAAAATTTTGTAAATATCAACATCCCTAAAAAAAAAAGTAAATATATTTGTATATACTACCAAAGATCTCAAATGATGAATAAATCCAAGGGATATAGGAAAGTGTCATAAGGTATTTAAAAAACTAGCAAAAATAAAGCTTCAAATGGAACTTTATGCCTTACTAGTCAATGGAATGGATATGTTATTATGTGTTGAATTGTGTAAGAAGTCAAATAGTCAATTAGGTCAAAGTGCGACTAAGTAGGAAGTTTTGTTGGGAAGTTCCACTAGGATATAACCGACCTAGTATGGAAGTGATAGATTTACTGAACTATGTATAATTGACTTGAAGATCACATTGAGATAATTAATAGAAATAATGGATGCATGTTTCTAGAACATGTCAACAAAAACCTAAAAGGTTCTAAAGAATGTTTATTGGTCAATTTTTCGTGTAGTATGGTCTATGAGTAGTTGAATGGTTGAGGACTAAGTTGATTGGGGTTCTTGGTAGAATAGCACTCAACGTTACCATGGAATAAATCAATCCTAATGGTTTCTTTGAGGGTGAATATATTAACCTCAATGAATTGACAAAATGTACAAGGGATTACAAGATCAAAAGCAACACGTGTATGGTGTATCGACAATAACTATTGAACCAATTCATTGTCATTAGGAAGTGGGCATAAAATGACATGTATAAGTTGAATTAATTGTTCAAGTGGGATGTAAAGAAGAGGAACAATTGTAGCTATCTCTTAGAGATGGGCCATAAGAATATGAATTGCTAGAGATTGAGAGAGGGAGGTAGAAGTTTGAAGATTACAATTGAGAAAGGATGCAATTATAGGTCTCTACAATTGGAAAAGACCACCAAAGTGGAAGACATTAAAAAAGACCACCAAAGTGGGAGACTGGTTACTTTTTGAGCAGTTTACTACACACGTAGGTCACTCATGTCTTACACAAATCCAATAAGTTTCCAATTTGAAGTTATATTATATGAATATAATGAAGTATTCATTATAACTATTCCTTTAGTCAAAGGGTCTCTACAATTGGAAAAGAACACCAAAGTAGAAGACATTGGAAAAGACCACCAAAGTGGGATGACTGGTTCCATTTTAAGCAATTTACTACACAAGTAGGTCACTCATGTCTTACATGAGAGATGTGACCAAGACTCATGACAATATGTAGGACATGTGAAGTATAGAGGGATATTTACTTACCCATTATCATTAGGTCTCACTAGATGGTTTTAAGATGTGTTTTGTCAATCTAGTCCAAATATAAATGACTCTTGGCAATGAATATTTTGTTCTCTTGTTATGAAATGAAGAACACAGAAAAATGCAAAACTTGGCGTGAATTACATAATCATGTTAATCATTGAGTTTTTGAATGAAATTTTTGTCTGAGGTCATAACTAAGGGAAAATATATCATAGCTTGGCCCGACTCACTAACCTAAGGAATCTTGATAGCTTGGCTAATGACCATTATAGATTACCTAAAACGAAATCAATCTATGAATAGATTGACTCATTATAGAAATACCAACATTAACAAAGTAATATAGATTTTCTATTCATGGAAAATATCTTGAATCTTAGTGTTGATTCTTAGTGTAAATGTTTGCTAGAAAAAACTTTGAACCTAATCAATCTATGAATAGGTTGACTCATTATAGAAATACCAACATTAACAAAGTAATATAGATTTTCTATTCATGGAAAATATCTTGAATCTTAGTGTAAATGTTTGCTAGCAAACACTTTGAACCTAGTTTTTAAGGATTTTGTCACTTGTGATTACTTCTTTTTAATAATATTTTTTTAAGACTCTTGTACACTACAAAATTGTGTTTAAAAATACGATGCACTCAAGAAATAATTTTTCCATATAGATTCTTGTTCTTGAGCTACAATCATACAATATGACACTAGATTATTCTTTGTTAAGTACAATGCGATATTCACTCTTTGCAATTCAATTCCATCTTACTCATGGTTATTTATATTTGATAACAAAATGAATTCTACCTTTTTGCAAGATTGCTTTCAACTATTTTCCTTTTCATTTAAAGAGCAACAATGCCACAATACTAGTAAATTACACCAACACACAAAATTTTGTAAATATCAACATCCCTAAAAAAGAAGTAAATATATTTGTATATACTACCAAAGATCTCAAATGATGAATAAATCCAAGGGATATAGGAAAGTGTCATAAGGTATCTACAAACCTAGAAAAAATAGAGCTACAAATGGAACTTTATGCCTTACTAGTCAATGGAATGGATATGTTATTATGTGYTGAATGGTTAATGTGTACTATTTTGTTACCCTTTAGGGCTACCATCCTGATTATCTGTTCTGTTATATTGGCCCTTTCATATCTGTTATATTTTCACCATTAGCCTTTTCATATCTATTATATTTTCCCATTGGCCTTTTCGTATATGTTATATTTCCATTTCCATTTAGCTTTCATATCTGTTATCTCCACCCTTTAGCTTTAGCTTTCATATCTGTTATCTTTACCTTTTGCTTTAATATTTGTTTTATTTCCTGTTTATCATGGCCTTTACTTTTCCCTTTACCTTTCATTTTCTTTTTCCTTTCATTTCCCTTTGGTCCTTTACCTGGTCTTTTCTTTTCCCTATTATTATCCTTTTCTTGACTTTAACCTTTATATCATGGTATATGACTGCAAATTATTAACAGTCAGTTCTTGAAATTTATATGGAAAGGTGAAACTTATAAACTATATGGATTTTATAAGTTTATTTCATTCAGTGTCAGAAGGCTCAAATACATTTCATGCAAAAAATAAAAATAAAACAGAAACTAATGACTTACTAGTCAATGGAATGGATATGTTATTATGTGTTAAATGGTTAATGTAGCTATGTGCTTGTGTCAAAAAGATTCAAAATAGATTCTTGAAATTTATGTGGAAAGGTGAGACTTATAAACTATATGGATTTTATAAGTTTATTTCATTCAAGTGTGAGAAGGCTCAAATACATTTCATGTAGAAAATAAAAAAACCAGAAACTAATGACATGATGCTTCTCTTCTCATTTATATTTTGTGGCCATGGTTTTAGATTCTATGTTAATGCCTATTACTACTGCAGGGTTGGGTGTTTCTATTCAGTCTATTAGGCATAACTCCTTTGGTCGAACGTCTTGGTTTTCTGACAGAATAAGAGTTGGTGACCATATCCTTTTTAGTATGGGCATTATATTCTTTTAACTAAGGTTCTGAATTTTTTATGATTTCTACAACATACCAAGATTGGTGATGGCACCACCTTATACAATTTCTAATGTTTGTGTCATGCAGGCAGCTAGCAATTTACACTGGCCCTACAGGTCTGTTCCTCTTTCGATTTCTTATTCATTTGTTTGATATATGGCAAGGAGAGTATGGGTAGTTTGAAGTCTCTAGTTCACGGTTATGTTTGATCTTATAGTTTGATGACTCTAAATTACTGGACTGTGACTTGGACGACCCACAGCTTGGCCACAGGGCTGCCCCCCCGCAACCAATTCATAGTCCACTGGACTATGACTTGGCCGTGAGGGTCCAACCCTGTGGCCAAGCTGACAGGGGGCGCCAAATTAACTAAAATTTAATTTAAAAATATAACTTAAAAATTAAAATTAAAATTATGGCCAAGGGCCGCCAAATTAACTAAAATTTAATTTAGAAATATAAATTAAAAATTAAAATTAAAATTAAAAACTAGAGAAATACCTGAAACTCGCCGACCGCCCGCCAACACGACCTCGGTGCCAACCCTACGTCCGTCGACACGACCTCTGCACCAACACAAGGTCTGCACCCAACACGAGCTTTGCGCCAACATGAGCTCTGCACCCAAATGCTCACGACCTCTCACAAACACTCACGACCTCACGACCTCTGCGCCGAAATGCTCATGACCTCTCACAAACGCTCACACACTCAAACGCTCACGACCTCTATGCCAACACGACCGCCCACACTCATAAACACCCACAAAATTAAAAAAACCTTTCAATATCGATGTGTGGTTGATATATAAACATTCTTTCGGCCGAAACATTCTTTCAGACGAAAGATTGTTCGGACGAATAATCTTTTGGCCAAAAGAATGTTTCGGTCGTAATATCTTTCGACCAAAAACATATTGCCAAATGGAAAAAATCCGTCTGACTAAATTTTTACATGCAAATCGAGGGTGTTGTCATTGTACCGTCCGATTTGACGTTTCACTTTTCGGCCAAAAAATAATATTAGTTCGGCGGAAAAAATGTTTTTTGAAATTTTGGATATCCGATTGTCACGAAAGTGTTACCCACCTTCGTGATTTCACCTTGCAAGCATCATTCTTTCACTAAGGGTGTGCTCGTGATGTGTGCATGCGAGTTATGTGCTTGCAAGTGGAGTGCAGGATTCAATGTCACTAGTGTTCGTTGTTATCAACGTTGTTGTGTTCGTTGCATTGGAGTTGTTATTTGGAGTCCTTCTTGTTGTTGCTGCACCATTTTGACTCATAAGATTGTTGAGGAGGAGCTTGCTGGGAGGTAAAATAAATCCAACAACACATTTTTTTTTTTACTAATAATTTTTACGCCTGAAGATGGCAAATCCTCTCACTGATTCTTATTTAAATGATTCCACTAAACTTAATGGCAAGAATTATGTAAACTGGAAGTTTAAGCTGACCACCATTCTAGAGGCATATATCCTATGGACTATTGTCAAAGGTGATGAGCCCAAACCCACTATTGTTGTCTCGATTCCAGATTGGGATAGGTGAGAGATAAAAGAGAAAGTGTTGTTGCATATTTCCATAAAGGAAAACATTATTCCTCGTATAAGAGACTATAAAACTTCCAAAGAGACTGGGACGTTATCAAAGGTTTGTACAAAACCTATAATGCAAACCGGATTTTATTTTTAAAAACTAAGCTATTATCTATCAAAATGGAAGCCAATGAAAGCATAAGTAATTTTGTATCCAGAATTAAAGATTTAAGTGATAAGTTGGGTGACATTGGTAAAAATGTTTCCAACAGTGATTTAGTAACAATTGCTTTGAAGGGTTTAGTGTAAGATTATAATGTCTTTATTTCAACACTCTCAGCTAGACCAACACCCCCTACTTTTGATGAATTGGCTAGTATTCTTCAAGAAGAAGAAGAAAGAATGAAGAACTATGATCGGGACTCAAGTGGCTCATATTTGGCTTTGATTGCAAAAAGTAAAAAATCATACCGAGGTCAACTGTGGGACAAGAACAAAGGTTGGTTTCAAACAAAGAAGAAAGGTATGACACATCCTAATTCTTATGTTAAGAGAAATGTTGAATGTGAATATTGTGGAAAACCTGGACATCTTGCTAAAAATTGTTATAGAATAAAGAATCGTGAATCAAATCAGAGATATAAAAGGCATAATGGAAATTTTGTGCATAACGACACTTCAGTCAATGATGGATTTAAAAATCTTAAGTTGTTTATTTATGAAGTTGCATTGTTTGCTAACACTGATGATGAGAATGCATGGTTCATAGATTCTGGTGCATCAACTCATATGACCTGTAATAAAGAATGGTATGATGAATGTTATGAGAAAATTGATGGCACACACATTTACTTAGGAGATAACAAATCACATAAAGTCCAAGGCTATGGAGTAATAAGTGTGAACTTACCTAATGGACAATTGAGACAGATTCATAATGTGATGTATGTTCCTAGTATTAAAAATAATTTGATATATGTTTCAACTATCATTGATAATAATCTAATAGTGGAATTCCATAAGTTGAGGTGTGTTGTAAAAGATATCTAGAATCACTACAGGTTTGTTTCCACGGGTACCAGGGTTGGTGGATTGTATAAGTTGGATGTGACAATGAACTGTCATGTTGCATTGACATCCACAACAATGTCAACAAAAGAGTTATGTAACCATAGGTATGGGCACCTAAATTACAATGATTTGATGTTGTTGCAAAGAAAAACAATGGTAGAAGGAATTCTTGTTATGAAGAATTATCATTTTCCATGTGAAGCATGTGCACTTGGTAAGCAACATAGAGGGGATTTTCCCATTCATATAGAGAAAAGACAAATAGATATACTTGAATTAATTCATACTGATGTATGTATACCTATGCAGACTAGGTCACTTGGTGGTGCTTCCTACTTTCTTATTTTTGTTGATGATAGATCTAGATATACATGGGTCTATTTCATAAGGAGAAAAAGTGATGTATTTGAGTACTTTAAAGAATTCAGAACTATGATTGAAAAACAAATAGGCAAATATGTTAAAGTTCTCATATCTGATTAGGGTGGTGAATATACATCAAGTGCATTTAAAATTTATTGTAAATTTCATGGGATCCAACAACAAATTACTGTACCTCATACACCTCAACAAAATGGTGTTGTTGAGAAAAGGAACATAACATTGGTGGAGTGTGCTCGCAATATGCTTCAAGGTAAAAACATTTCAAATGGTTTTTGGGTAGAAGTTGTTAATACTACTGTTTATTTAAAGAATCGAAGTCCAACTAAGAAATTAGATTTCCAAACTCCTTTTGAGATTCTTTATGGTTATAAACCTGATGTTAGTCATTTAAGAGTATTTGGATCCACTGTCTCTGCACATATTCCAAAGGATGAGAGAAGAAAACTTGATGCAAAGTCAATCAAGTTTGTTTTTATTGGGTATTGTACTAATCAAAAAGCATACAAATTGTTTGATCCCAGTTCACATAAATTGTTTGCAAGTAGAGATGTAATGTTTCATGAGAATGAAGATATACTTGATACAATGAATGATGCAGATGCTTGGAATAATGATAGTGATGAACATGTCAAAATAGATTCAATGGTTAAACAGGAACAGGAATGAGTACAGGTTCGAGAACTGAATGAAAGCAGTATGGACACTTCAAGCAGTCGAGATACATCAAGCAGAGAAGAGTCTCCACAAAGCAGGAGATGAGATGAAAGCAGTGAAGGACTAAGGAGGCCATCACGAAAATCTCAACCACCTATAAGGTATAAATATTATGCATTGATGTCTCATGTAATGAATGTTGTAGAACATGTAAACTATGATCAAGCTAAAGAACATGAAGAGTGGATAAATGCTATGAATGATGAATATGACTCCCTTATGAAAAATCAAACATGGGAATTAGTTGAACTGCCTGAAAACAAAGTACCTATTGGAAGCAAATGGTTGTATAAATCTAAATTTAAAGTGGATGGTAGCATTGATAAATATAAGGAAAGATTAGTTTCAAAAGGATATTCAGAAAAGGAGGGAATTGATTACAAAGATACTTTTACACTAGTAGATAAAATGAATACAATCAGAGTATTGATTTCCTTAGCTACAAAACATAAGTGGAAAATACATCAGTTAGATGTCAAGTCTGGTTTTCTAAATGGTGATTTAAAAGAAGAGGTTTATTTGGTTCAACCTGAAGGGTTTGTCAAGAAGGGACAAGAGCATCTAGTCTGCAAGTTAAGGAAAGATTTATATGGTTTGAAACCATCACCAAGATCTTGGTATGTAAAGATAGATACCTTCTTTTATCAGAATGGGTTTGTGAAAAGAAAAAAATGATCCTAACATGTATGTTAAGAAAGATGAAGAAGGAAATGTTTCTTTAATATCTTTATATGTGGATGATCTCATTATTATAGGCAGTGCATGCAAGTTAGTTGAAGAGATTAAAATTTAGTTGTGTCGAGAATTTGAAATGAAATATCTTGGCGAATTGCATTATTGTTTAGGAATTGAGGTTTGGAGAGAGCTTGGTAAAACATTGATCACTCAAAGTAAATATACAAAAGAAATTCTTAGAAAGTTCAACATGAGTGAATGTAAAGCTATGTCAACTCCCTTAGAACATAATGCAAATTTATACAGTAAAGATGGAACTAAAGAGGCAGGTAGTACTTTATATCATCAGTTGGTGGGAAGTTTGAACTACCTCACCACTACAAGACCAAACATTGCATACTCAGTTAGCATCCTTAGTCAGTTCATGGCTAAGACTTCAGAGAGTCAATGGAAAGTTGCAAAGAAAGTACTTCGTTACTTGAAAGGAACAATAAATTTTGGTATTATGTATACTAATGAATTTGATGTTGATCTAACAGGTTTTTCTTATTCAGATTGGGCAGGAAATCCTAATGATAGAAGATCTACCTTAGGCTATGCATTTCGTATAGGATCGAGGGTTGTATCATGGAGTAGCAAGAAGCAACCTACTGTTTCTTTGTCGTCGATAGAATCTGAGTATAAAGCCTTGACCAGTGCCACCTATGAAGTTGTTTGGTTGCGGAGAATCCTTGCAGATGTCGAAGAGGAGAAAAATGGTCCAACATGCGTCAACTGTGAGAATCAAAGTGCTATCAAATTGTCACACAACCCAATATATCATGCAAAATCAAAACATATCAAGCTACAACATCACTTTGTGAGAGAGAAGATTGAATCAAATGAAATTGGTTTGATATTTTGTAATACCAATGATAATGTGGCTGATATATTTACCTAACCTCTTGGTAAACTCAAGTTTGAAATTTTTAGAAGCAAGTTAGGTGTCGTAGAAAATGTGTTTCTCCATTATAGGGGGATGTTAGAATAATGAAGAAACTTCTAGAAAATATTAAAATTAGAATGTTGTTTTGAGTTTGTTCCATAAGCACGTAGATTGTGTTTGTGGGTGGTTTGAGATACACATTAATAGGAGTGTGATCTGATCTATAAATGTAATTGCTTTCTCTTCTTAATGCAAGTTTTGTGAGCTTCGTCTCACTTGTGTGTGGTTTATGTCTATTTTTAATTCCATCAAGTCCTCAACAGTGATTCCTTCTCCGTATTCGGCATTGGGTGGTGAGAGCTGATAACTCGAATATGTTGCGTCGAAGGTGAGGAAGAACATGGTGGGTATGTCGAGCTTCGTTGCCACTCGAGGAGTCCAATATTGAACCAAGTCGAAGACTATGACATTCGGAGCAAGGCCACACATTAGGATTTTGAAGGGTTCCTCTAAGAGATGCACTGCGTAGAGTAAGAGAGGCCATAGATGGGTTGGAGTGTCATTTGTGCACTCGATCCCGGGAGGAAATCCTTCCACCACCGTCAATGGTAGTGCCACTATCTAGATTTTTCCGGGCAAGTTTCGATTTGCCAAGACAAAGAGGGGATCCATCTTGGGAACATTGAGAGGAGTTGTGAGAAAGGAGACTTTGATGTCATGGTCTGCGAGTTTGTTGGCTAGCTGTGTGTATGTAGAAAGATGGCCACGAGCGAGCCATGGAAACATCAGAATGTGAAGTTTCTTTGAAGATCTCGCATTTGAATTATTGCAGCATCCTGCACCGTATAAATCCATGAATCTTGCTATCTGTAACGTTGTTTGTTTTGAGAGAAGCGTTAATGCATCGGATTATCACAACTCTGCAAGGTATAAAAAAATTCTTGTAACTACAACAATCAGAACTTAATATGCACTTCACAGCCAATTGGGATATATATTATTAAATTTAAAATCATTTAGATGCAAAGATGTAGATGCAATAGGGTGAAATCATGAAGATGGGTTACACTTTTGCTTGTTTTATGAGAAAAAAAAAACTGCATTTTCACAAGTTATTCAACTTCCGGCATATAAAAGTATTTTTTTTATTTAGAATTTCACTTTATAGTAAAAACAAAACTTGTGAAGAATTGTGTTAGCTTTCCAATGACTATTTTTCAATTTTTTTTATCACGATTTGATATGTCAATTTGACAATTGTTTAACAGTATGTTCCTTAAACATGAAATGAATGATAATGAGTTACTTATTTCTACAACAATGTATCTATTATTAAACTTATATTTTTAAGAAACAAAATATACTGCAACAATCTACAGAGACTTTATTTTATTATGACTATAATTTTGAATCTAACGGATGAATATTATAATTTCTAGAATTTTTTTAAGTTGACCAAGGTGAAAACGTTGCAGATTTTAAACACATGTTTTTCTACATGTTGTATCTATCTTAATTTTAACTTAAAACTAAAATATAAATATACCCTTTTGAAAAGAACAGTTTAAGGATTATGAATATATTTTTTTCCAAATTTTTCACTGTATATTTTTAGAGATACCGATATTTCATTTAACCGAATCATAATGTCTACTGAAAATATTATGTAGTGTTTTTTTTTTAAATTAAATAAAATTAGATAAAAATAAAGAATATGAAAACAAATTATAGGAATTGAAAGTAGATTCAATTTTGGAAATGTTGGTGTCAATTTCGAAACCAAATTCTCAGTATTTGCAGGAGTCTGCAACCTCCGAAGTTCAGTTAAGCTTGGGGAAATTCTCTGGTTTTAGTTTTCAGTCCCAATTTCCTTTTTTCACCTGAAATAATATTTCGGCTGAAAAAATAAAATCTAATGGAAACCGTCAAAACTGAACAGTTTCCAACGTTTTCGGCCGAAAAACCATTCTTTCGACCGAAAGACTGTCGAATGAATTCCATCCGTAGGAAAAAATGAAACGACATGTCGTATCGTTTCCTTTCGCACCAAATTGTATAAATAGGCTTTCAGCGGAACACATTTAACACAATTCATCAAATGGATAGACATATATAAGCTCGAGGATAGGGATTTCAAAGCATTTCTATTACTGATTGCAGCTGTATTCTTTTCTTTCTTTATTTCTTCCCTCTATTCCATAGACTTAATCGGAGGATCGATATTGATACATGGTGGTTTTCTAGAGACTTAAACAAAGTTTCGAATCATCTTTTTGGTTTTTGTTGAATAAGGTAATTGATATTTGTTCAAGTTTTTATTGGAATAACAATTTATATGTTGAAAGATAAATATTGAGCATTTTTTCAAGGTGATGTCTTTGTTGAACATATCTTTTACAGATAACTATAAAAGTCATGGGAAACAAAAGTTTGCGCAAGAGAAAATATGATCGCACTCGAGATGATACTCGCCAAATCGAACAAAGGAAAGAGCTTTATCGGAGAAAGAAACAAGAACGTGCAAATATTAAAGAATGAAACGATGATAATGTCAATAGAGATTTTCGACAAGAAGAAGTTCAACCAGGTATGCATGCACAGATGGTGATCGAGCACACGATACACATTGGGACTGTATTCAGAAACTAAAAAATTCTAAGTATAGAATTCAAATTTAAAATATTGTAAATAATATAATTGATTGTAATTACAATATGATGTTTTTCAAAAAACATAAATAGATTTGTCTCATAATGTCGAAGAAGACGTTGAAACCGAAATTGAAGCAGAAGACGTTGAAACCGAAATTGAATCAGAAGACGAATCACCTATAGGTATGTACATAAATTTAGATTAATACAAGATGAACACTCAAGTATATATAACTTAGTGAATTTGTGTTCGGTTTATGTTTTTTAATATAAACTTTAAATTGAAATATGCAAGAGAATCTATCAACATTGATGATGAAATATTAGAAAATGTTGATACTAACAAATTTGGGAAGAAAAAAGCTAAGCATTATATAATATATCGAACTAAGAATATGTATAATACTTTTTTCAAAAATGAATCAGTAACATTACAGGCTCAACTTTTACTTTGTCTATTGAAGTCAAAAAATTTAAAAGAAGCTACATCATTATTGGGTATTCAAAAGTTGACAAAGGATACAAAGGTGCAACATAATGTCTTTAACAATATAACTTGTGTATTAAAATCTTTTGGAAAATCTCGAAAAGAAGATGTTCGTGTTGCACGTAAAACGTTACAAACAACAATTGTTTCAGGGAGCAATATAAAAGATCGTTTGACACTACACATGGAAAAAATGATGGGAACGTCAAGAAAAACATAGCACAAACATAGAAAATTTCGTTTCCAAATAGATGTAAATGATGAATTGGCTTGTTGGACAATGATTTCTAGACAACCCTACAAAGATAGACTTGCAGAAAATGTTAAAGAATTGGCCCGTAATTGTTGGTTGGAAGAATCTCATGTTTCACCACATACAAGGGATGTGTTGCGACGAAGAATAACACGAAATCAATATGAAGAACATCCAAAACATATATTGCCAATGACACAAATAGAGTTGTTTAATAAGTTCAAAGAAGAGCACAAAGAAGTTAAAATTTCCATCAATACATTTGTGCAACAACAACCATGGTTTGTTAGACACATCACTATCCGTGACACGTGTTGTTTTCGTTATCATGTGGAGTTTGAGTTGTATTATGACACTTTTTTGGATTTTGGTAAAACTTTATGGCCAGGTTCACCTCCTTCCACAATTTGTGTTTTTATATCTGAAATTCTATGTGAAAAAGAAGATGTGATTTATTTTACAAAAAAAAATGTGTTGGTGGAAAGAAATGTGATCGTTGTGAAAATATAAGTTTGTTTCATTCAAAGTATCAAATTGATATGAATGATCAATCATTTTCTAATATAAGAGTAAATTGGAAGAGATATGAATATATGAGCAGCATGACTCCACATTCTTCAAATGTTATTTCCAAAAGGCTTGATTTGAAGGTAGATAAAATCTACTTGATAGAGTTTTTGAAGAAGTTTGAGGAAGAAATCTATAAATACACCAAGCATTCACATAGAGCTCGATGGCAAGATCTACAATTCAAACAATCCCGTGAAGTGTTTCCACCAGAGACAATTTTGTCTGTAGTTGATTTTGCAGAGAATTACACATTCGTTGCACAAAAAGAAATACAGAGTGAATATTATCATTCTGATCAAGTCACCATATTTGTCCACATTCTATATAGACATTCTCAACGGAGTCTTCTAAACATAGAAATTACCAATGGAAATCGACATGTTATTAAAGAATATCACTTTTATATAAGTGATGATCGAACACACGACACACATTATGTACAACATTGTTTTGATAAATTTTATGATTCATTGAAAGAACGTGAAATCATATTCGATTGACATTGGATATGGTCCAATGGGTGTTCGGGTCAATTCAAATATGCACAATCATTCTATTGGTTATGTCGTCTTCATAAAAAATTAAACATTACACATTGTTGGAATTTTTTTGAGACTGGTCATGGAAAAGGAGAGAACGACGATGCAGGGGCATGTATAAAACGAGCACTTCAAAGGTATCGGTTGAACCATCATGCCGATCGATTTGAATCCGCTGAACAAGTTGTTGAATGGTGCAACATGGCGCTAAGCCATGAATATAATCCGTCAAGGGATGTGTGTAGGTGTGTCTATATATAAATGTTACATGTATGTACACAGGATATATAAATTTGAACGTGTTCAAATTTATATTCAATATTCAATCATTTTCTTGAGAGATTTCAAGTTAACAAGTTCTTGTCTTGTGCAGGTATTTTTGGCATGTTGGAATCGAAGATGTAAATAGATCAATCTCATATGACGTCAGTACAATACCTGGGACAAGAAAAATACATTCAGTTAAAACAAAACGTTTTCAAAATGGGTTTGCATTTGATAGATGAAATGACTCTTGTTTTTGTTCAGTGTGCATAGACGACTTAGAATCCATAGATATTTGCGAGAACGAAAATGCAGGATATGTTAAATATTGGAGACATACTGAACTTAATGTAAAAGGGAAAATGCCACTTGCAAGCTCAGAGGAGATGGAATCAAATGAAACTATAGTGTCAGTTGATGGCGATAGAGTTTCTGATCTTGTTAGAGAAGTTGAAATTTTTATGTTTAAAATTTTTCAAATAACTTGTAGATACATACTTGTGTGATAATCTAACATGAATTAATTGTTGTCCAATATATCCAATTATTTGCAGGAGATGTTTTTGCCATGGTTGCACCTGTAGACAACGCTGAAAATGTGAAATATTATTTGATGCGATGCACGGAACAAAAGATGAGGCTATTAGAAGATTTTGATGATAACTGTTTTATATATGAAAGAGGATCCATTGTATTGAAAGGATGTTTTTTTCAAGAAACCCATCAAACCGATACTCATGTTCACTTTAAAGACTACCAGTCAGATGTCACAAGTTGTCAATATAGTCATTTGGTATGTGCACTGCACATAAAGTTAATAGAAGTTCAATTAAAAAACAAAAAAAAAAGTTAGAAAATGGAAAATGTCCAAAGTCAATCATGAACGAATAATTGAAGATGGAATACCATTACATTGTTTTTAAACAAACTTGGCACATGTGTACATTCCAGAATTTTTAATTGTTCATTGAAAGTACATTCTAGATTTTGATAACTTGTTTTGACTATCTTCAAACATATTTCCAATTATGATATTTATAAAAAGGGTACTATGTATAAAAAACTCACTTGGGAACTGCACCCCAATTAGTACCTAAAAGTACATTGTTAATACTTACAACTTAATTAGTATAGGAATTAGGGAACTACTAATTTGTATGGAAGTGAAATAACCATTTGGTAACTTATACCCCTATCGATACCCAAAAGTATGTCATTGGGGAATTTCACCCAAATTAGTATAGAAGTAAAATACATGCTTGGGGCACACCTTAATTTACATATATAGGAGTGAGACAAAAACTTAATGAATCTGCATCTTAGTTAGTGATAAAATTATGTTCTTGGGATTTAAACAAGAATTAATATAATAACAAGGGAACCACTTGTGGTGCACCCTATTTGAATAAGAGTAAGAGAAGTACTTACAAATTATGACACCCCTATTAATACCCAAAAGTATGTTCTTGGGGAATTCCACTCTAATTAGGATATGAATGAGGGAATCACTTGGAAATTTATGCCCAAGTATGTTATAACCTAAATTTGTATAAGAGTGAAAGAACCAAGAATCACTTGGGGTGCACCCTAACTTTAATATAGGATAGAGGAGAAATTAATCTTTTAGGGACATGCATTGTATATAATACAAGTTATTTTTTCAAGTAAAGAAGTGAAGTATCCTTAGGCACAAGGGATGAAACTATTCCTAACTTAGGCATGCTCACTACTAGAAATATTTACGAGACATCTTTAAGTACCTGATCCGACTAATAGACCCATCATCATATATCCTTCTAAGCATGCCCCTTTATAACATTTGGATGAGACTAATATTTTTTAAAGAAAGCATAGTATTAGGGCAACTTTATGATATCAAATTCTCATTCTATCTTGTGATTGGAAATGGCTCACATGTTAAGAAAAGTAAAATATATTTTAATGAAGTTCATTCGATGGGATTTACTTACTTTAGAATGTTTGAATTTATTCTCATATATGTCTTATGGAGTTGTCCCCTTTAAACCCATAATTTCCAACCATACTCTTTGATTTTCCCCATGTTCATAAAGGGGCACACATGTTGAGAAAGCATATATACTATTATATGTAGGGTGATTAAGTCATGTTAATTACAAAGGGGTCCCTCTCACATGAAGTTGTAAGATTTCATGTCCACCTTTTCACATGTTCGATGGGTTCAATTTACTTTGAAGCCGCCTTGGTACATGCTAAATGATACAATGTCGTGGGTCCTCAAGTGGTAATACAAGCGGCCATATAAACTCACATGCTAGGAATGGAGCCGCACCCATTGAGCGACTCTTCGTCGTGGCTCATTCTATTCCATTGACTATTCAAATGGATTGGGCATCATTCTTTTATGAGGTAACATTAAATCTCTTTGTACTGCATAAGGTTCATTGATGCAGGAGCATCTCAAGCGAGCCAGCGTAGAAGCAAAAGACAGCTGGACAGGTGCCAGCACAAATTTTAAAATTACCTTGAAATTGATGCGCCATCTTAAATAAGATAATTAAGAAGGGGCGCCTTTGTATAGTGTAAATGAACCTTGAGCCATTTTCTCTCGTCCTTAGTAGGTAGAAGGCAATTATGGTAGTTAATGCAGGTAGATAGAATTTAATTCTAGATTAGACAGTTTTAGAGCGCAAGAGGGAAACGGGATATAGACACCCTCATTGTACATTGTAACATTATCAGAGCATGAGAAGAGAATAGAGGAGAAGCAGAGAGATGTGTAGCAGACTCCATGTACAGAAGTTATGAATTAATACAAAGAAAGTTGTGATTCAGACTCATGGTGTTCATATATTCTCTGTGTATGCATCTTTGAATGTTATGCTCATGAATGGTTTACTCTTTCTGTCATGCAATTGCTTTTATTCTTTGTATGAATGATTTCTGGTTGAATGTTTGAAATCTGAGAGAGAGAGAGAGAGTAAGGGAAATTAGTTTCAATTGTTTCTCTATCTAAGCAAGGGTTCCTACAAGGATTGCAATTGAATTGTCTGCAAGGAGTGCGTCGACAAGGTGTTCAGAGGGTTGTCTCTGAAAGATCAGGAGAGAAAGCTTTTGTTCTTATTTCCAAGAAGTGCAGTCAAGCACAGGAGCCGTGCAAGGAGTGTGCAGGCTGGGTAAAGTCTCAGAGTTGTGAAATTGAGCAAAGCATTGAGAGACTGCTGCTGCAAGTGTGCACAGAGTTGAAGGAACTCAACACTTGGAAGTGTTTAAGAGTTGCCGCAAGGAGTGAGTGCAAGTGTTTTTCTAAAAGACGTAGAGTCGTGGAAAGTTCAGAAGGATCTGAAGTCTTCAAGGGTCGTTGAAGGCAAGGTGAAGAGACTGAGTACTTTGAAGTTTGTAAGAAGGCATAATAACGTCGGACAACAGGGGGACGAGCTCTCAGAGGAAGAGACGGACGGTCGAAATTCTCGGTGGAGAATTCGCGAAGTCCCGTGAGCCGTCAGATCTCACAGAGAAGTAGGGGAGTTAAGGTGAAAGTGTCAAAGGGTTCTAAGCTTAGGAGGAGTAGGACCGTAGATCCAAGCCACAAGGGCCATTAGATTTACACGTGGGTTTTATATCGGGATTTCGTAGGTTGAAGTTCCGTAAACTTTGCAACAGGAATCGCGATATTCCGAAATGCAAAGTCCCGAAAGCTAAAAGGAATTTGTGGGCCACAGAGGAGTCGGAGAAGAGGACAGGTGGCACACTATTGACACAGATTCAACCTCTGATTGACCATTTCATAGTTTCATGGAGTGAAGTTCCAAAAACATTGCAATTGGATTCGCGATATTGCGAAGTCTGAGGTCCCGATGAAGTGAAGTGACGTTGAAAAGTCAAAGCTCGCGAGTGTATCGGAGTTTCGGCAAATCGAGATTTGGGGAGTCAGGGAGATGAGTTGCTCGACATCATGATCACCAAAATCGCGATAGGAAAAACCCCGAAAAGGAAAGAGGGAAGGTTAGCGTTGATTGTTTCGGGTTTCGAGGATTCGAGAGACCAACGCTTGACCACCGGATTCGCGAAGGTGCGAAGACCGATCTCCTAAGTGCAAAGAGGGGATATACTAAGAGTTTGATGTGGGTGCAGATTTCTCGATAGGGAAATATAAGAGCCATTTTAGAGTTCTTTGGGCCAGCGAAAAGGAAAGATCCTGTGTTGACGTGGACCTTTCGACCTGCGGGTTGTGGAGGGAGCGTGCGTCGGCATCAAGTTTGGTATCAGAGCACAGAAAGGTTCTTTGCTTTATGTAGCAGAGAAGAAAGAGAATTCACCATGCTGCCAAGGAGAAGGGACAGACAATCACCCGATCCACAAGAGGAGAGGGAAATGTCGAGAAGAAGAGGTAGGCAAATGACTGATCCAGCCATGGAGAGAGAGATGCGTGACTTACGAGCCAGACTCGAAGACATGGAGACAACACAAAGGTGTACAGTCAGTGCTAGGGATCTTAGCGATTCCGAAAGCGAGATTGAGGCTGAACATGAAGAAGAAGTGGCAGCTGAAGATGCAGCAAACGAACGCTTGATCAGAGCTATTGCAAGAATGGGTGCAAGAGCGAAAATGGACATTCCAATTTATGAGGAAAATTTGGATGCAGAGGAGCTTCCATACTGAATTAGAGCTCTAGACACATACTTTGACTATGAATATGTCGAAGAGGACAAGAAGGTCAAGCATGTTGTCACAACGTTGAAGGGACATGCAGCATTGTGGTGGGATGAACTACAAGCTGACAGACGCTGCAAAGGCAAGCAGAAGATCAAAAGCTGGGACAGAATGATCGCGAAGATGAAGGCGAAATTCATCCCCAGAGATTACCAGATTACACTGTTCAGGAGAATGCAGAACTTGAGACAGAAGTTGATGTCAGTGAAAGAATACACTGAAGAATTCTATAAGATGAACATCAGGGTAGGTCATCGGGAAAGCGATGATGAAAAAGTTTCCAGATACATGAATGGTCTAAGATATGACATTCAGGATGAGATGAGCATGGTAACCATCCGAATGGTGGAAGATGCTTATCAGATGGCTCTAAAAGCTGAAGAGAAGCTGAGCAGAAAGCAAGGTCAGAGAGGCCGAGGCAGAAGTCAGCCCAGAGGCAAATCAGCTACCTAGGATAAATATCAAAAGCCCAAGGAGGACTGGAATAAACCTCAGACTCAAATTGAGAGGGGCGGAAGCTCACAGTGAGGGAAATATGTGGAACAGAGAGGACAGCATACTGAGCAGAGAGGATATTATGCTGATAACAATACTTTTCCTCGTACTAGAGGTAGGGGAAGAGGAAGAGGTGGAGTAATAACATGCTTCACATGTGGAAAGAATGGGCACAAGTCTTACGAATGTCCTAATAAAAAGAAAAAGAGTGGAGAAACTCACATCGCTGAGGAACAGAGGTGAGACGTTGAGGTAGAAGACGCTGAAGGTGGAAGATCGTTGATGATGCGAAAAGTTCTTTTGACACCAGAGAAGGAGGTGGAGAGTTCAGTCCAAAGAACTAGACTTTTCAAGACTACTTGCAAGACCAAGGACAGGGTATGCAAGGTCAGTGTAGACAGTGGTAGCACAGATAATCTCATTTCAACCGAGATGGTAGATAAGTTGGAGCTGGAGACGATTGAACATCCAAGCCCATACAGAATTTTGTGGCTATAAAAAGGACATCAGGTAACTATCACTAAACAATGTTTAGTTGAATTCAAGATAGGAGGATATAATGATAAGATATTGTGTGATGTTATTCCTATGGATGTTTGTCATCTATTGCTGGGTAGACCATGGCAATATGATAGAAATGTGATTCATGATGGGAGAATGAACACATATACCTTGGAGAAGAATGGGAGGACTCACATGTTGCTTCCAATCAAGGATAAGGAAGTGAAGCCTGAGTTAAGCAACACTGTACTTCTCATGAGTGGGAAGGAACTTCTTACGAAGGTTAAGAAGAAGGAGGAACCACAATTATTTGTGGTCAGGAAACTGAAGATTGTTTTGACCAGCACAAGAGTGGATGATTTACCAGAAGAAATTCAGGAACTGTTGGAAGAGTTCGTTGATATAGTAGTGGATGAATTACCTCGTTCATTGCCACCGATCAGAAGTGTGAGTCATCACATTGATCTCATACCAGGAGCCAGTTTGCCAAACAAAGCCGCGTACAAATTGACACCGCAAGAGAATGAAGAGGTCAAAAGACAAGTCCAAGAGTTGTTAGACAAAGGATTGGTCAGGGAAAGCTTGAGTCCATGTGATGTTCCAATAGTACTTAGTCCAAAGAAAGACGAAGGCTGGAGGATGTGTACTGACTCGAGGGAGATTAATAATATAACCATCAGGTACAGATTTCCATTGACGAGAATGGGTGATCTGATGGATTGCTTGAGTGGAGCAAAGTATTTTTCAAAGATTGTTTTGAAAAGCAGTTATCATCAAATCTGTATGAGAGAAGGTGATGAGTGGAAGACAACATTCAAAACCAACGAAGGGTTGTATGAATGGCTTGTTATGCCGTTTGGCTTAACAAATGCGCCAAGTACCTTCATGAGGTTGATGAATGAAGTCCTAAAAGAGTTCATCGGAAAATTTATCATTGTGTATTTAGATGACATATTGATTTTCAGTAAAACAACGACAGGGCATCTGAAGCATTTGGCTACAATGATGCAGAAACTACAGCAGGAGAAGTTGTTGATAAACATGAAGAAATCCTCGTTCATGAAGACAGAGCTCATTTACTTGGGATTTGTTATTTCTGCAGATGAGTTGAGGATGGATCCAAATAAGGTGGAGGTAATTAAGAATTGGCCATCACCAAAGAATATCTTTGAGGTGAGAAGTTTTCACAGATTGGCTAGTTTCTACTGAAATTTCATCAGAAATTTCAGTGGAATTAGTGCAGCGATGATGGATACAGTGAAAAAAAGACACAAGTATTTTTATTGGACAGAAGAGGCTGAGAAAAGTTTTAATCTATTGAAGAGGAAGATTACAGAACAACCAGTTTTGGTGTTGCCGGATTTTCGAAAGACATTTCAAGTGAAATGCGATGCAATTGGGATTGCAATAGGGGCAGTCTTGAGTCCAGATGACAGACCGATAGCGTACTTCAGAAAGAAGTTGAATGAAGCAAAGGTGAAGTAATCCACATATGATAAGGAGTTTTACGCTATTATTCAGGCATTAAAGAAATGGAGACATTACTTGATCCCGAAAGAGTTTGTTTTATACAGTGACAATCATGCATTGCAGTTTGTGACTCAATAGGAAAAGTTGAAGCAGAGGCATATCAAATGGGTTGAGTATATGCAGAATTTTGCTTTTGTGATTAAACATATTTTTGGTACTGCTAACAAGGTTGCTAATGCTTTGAGCAGGAAGTGTTTGCTATTGCAGGAGTTCAAAGTCAAAACGTTAGGTTTTGATGATCTCAGGAACATGTACGCAGATGATCAAGATTTTAAGGAGGCGTACGAAGCAACTGAGAATCCAATTCTCAGGGATAGAAGCCATTGGACAGAATACATGATCCAGGAAGGATTACTGTTTAAGGGTAATCAACTATGTATTCCAAAATTCTCCATGAGGGAGAATCTGCTGAAGGAGAAACATAGTGGAGGATTGGAAAGACACTTTGGTCACGACAAGACGTTTGCAAAGCTGAATGAGTCATATTTTTGTCCAGGAATGCGAGCAGATGTCAAGAGATTCGTAGACAGATGCAGAATTTTCCAGCATTCAAAGGGAAGGAGACAGAATGCGGGATTTTATCAACCATTGCCCATACCTGAGAGGTCGTGGGATGCAATCAGCATGGATTTCATATTGGGGTTGCCAAGAATGCAAAGAGGTTTTGATTCAATCTTTGTGGTGGTGGATAGGTTTTCCAAGATGGCACACTTCATTCCATGTCAGAAGACCAATGACGCAACTCGCATTGTGAATCTGATTTTCAAAGATGTCATTCGACTTCACGACTTACCAAGGAGCATAGTTTCGGATAGAGATACAAAGTTCGTAGGGAATTTCTGGAGGACATTATGGAAGAAGCTGGGAACTAACTTGTCATTTAGTTCATATTATCATCCTCAGACGGATGGACAAACAAAAGTGGTGAACAAAAGTCTGGGAGAATTGCTGAGAAGCCTAGTGACAGAACACCACAGCCAGTGGGACAACATATTACCACAGGCAAAGTTTGCTTATAACGATTCAGTTAATAGGAGCACAGGGAAGAGTCCATTTCTGATTGTATATGGCATGCAGCCGAGAGGAATTTTTGAGTTGAGGGATTCAGAATAGACTGCAACTAGGAGCGCTAGTGCAGAAGATTTCGCAAAGGCGTTGAAGGAACTTCACAGCAAGGTGAAGGAGCGATTGCAGAATTCAAGCCAGGGATACAAGTGTAGAGCATATCAACACAAGAGACAACTTCAGTTCAAAGTTGGTGACTTGATTCTGGCACATTTGAGAAAGGAAAGGTTCTCGAGAGGAACATACAATAAACTGAAGATGAAGAAAATCGGACCGTGTAAGGTCTTGAAGAAATTTGGGGCGAATGCTTATGAGATTGAATTACCCAATGGGAACGAAATTTCTCCGATATTCAATATCTCAGATTTGTACCCATATAAAGTTGAGGAAGTAGGGATAGAAAATGAGCAGCCAGTGATTCAATGGACAAAGCAGATGTCAGCTGCAGATAAGCCGCGGATGGAGCGCATACTGGATAAAAGAGTAAGCAAGAAGACCAAGAGGAAAGAATACTTTGAGTATTTGGTCAAGTGGAAGGGCCATCCACTTGAAGATGCCAGCTGGGAGAGTGAAGCAGAGATACAGAGGCATGGACAGACCGTGCAGGAGCTCATGGACAAGAGCCCATGAAAATTTTCAAGCAAGGGAGTATGATGCAGGAGCATCTCAAGCGGGCCAGCGTGGAAGCAAAAGACAGCTGGACAAGTGCCAGCGCAAATTTTAAAATTACCTTGAAATTGATGCGCCATCTTAAATAAGATAATTAAGAAGGGGTGCCTTTGTATAGTGTAAATAGACCTTGAGCCATTTGCTCTCGTCCTTAGTAGGTAGAAGGAAATTATGGTAGTTAATGCAGGTAGATAGAATTTAATTATAGATTAGACAGTTTTAGAGTGCAAGAGGGAAACGGGATATAGAGACCCTCATTGTACATTGTAACATTATCAGAGCATGAGAAGAGCATAGAGGAGAAGCTGAGAGCTATGTAGCAGACTCCATGTACAGAAGTTCTGAATTAATACAAAGAAAGATGTGATTTAGACTCATGGTGTTCATATATTCTCTGCGTATGCATCTTTGAATGTTATGCTCATGAATGGTTTACTCTTTCTGTCATGCAATTGCTTTTATTCTATGTATGAATGATTTCTGGTTGAATGTTTGAAATCTGAGAGAGAGAGAGAGTAAGGGGAATTAGTTTCAATTGTTTCTCTATCTGAGCAAGGGTTCCTGCAAGGAGTGAAGTCGAATTGTCTGCAAGGAGTGCATCGACAAGGTGTTCAGAGGGTTGTCTCTAAAATCTCAGGAGAGAAAGCTTTTGTTCTTATTTCCAAGAAGTGCAGTCAGGCACAGGAGCCATGCAAGAAGTGTGCAGGCCGGGTAAAGTCTCAGAGTTGTGAAACTGAGCAAAGCATTGAGAGACTTCTGCTGCAGGTGTGCGCAGAGTCGAAGGAACTCAACACTTGGAAGTGTTTGAGAGTTGCCGCAAGGAGTGCGTGCAAGTGTTTTTCTAAAAGACGCAGAGTCGTGGAAAGTTCAGAAGGATCTGAAGTCTTCAAGGGTCGTTGAAGGAAAGGTGAAGAGACCAAGTACTTTGAAGTTTGTAAGAAGGCGTAACAATGTCGGACAGCACGGGGACGAGCTCTTAGAGGAAGAGACGGACGGTCGAATTTCTCAGTGGAGAATCTGTGAAGTCCCGTGAGCCATCAAATCTCACAGAGAAGCAGGGGAGTTAAGGTGAAAGCGTCAAAGGGTTCTAAGCTCAAGAGGAGTAGGACTATAGATCCAAGCCACAAGGGTCATTGGATTTACACGTGGGTTTTATATCGGGATTTCGTAGGTTGAAGTTCCGTAAACTTTGCAATGGGAATCGCAATATTTCGAAATGCGAAGCCCCGAAAGCTAAAAGGAATTTGTGGGCCACAGAGGAGTCAGCGAAGAGGACAGGTGGCACACTATTGACACAGAGTCAACCTCCGATTGACCGTTTTGGAAGTTTCATGGAGTGAAGTTCCGAAAACATTGCAATTGGATTCGCGATATTGCGAAGTCCGAGGTCCCGATGAAGTGAAGTGACGTTGAAAAGTCAAAGCTCATGAGTGTGTCGGAGTTTCAACAAATCGGGATTCGAGGAGTCGGGGAGACGAGTTGCTCAACATCGCGATCGCCGAAATCGCGATAGGGAAAACCCCGAAAAGGAAAGAGGGAAGGTCAGCGTTGACTGTTTTGGGTTTCGGGGATTTGAGAGACCAACGCTTGACCACCGGATTCGCAAAGGTGCGAAGTCCGATCTCCTAAGTGCAAAGAGGGGATCCACTGAGAGTTTGTTGTGGGTGCAGATTTCCCGATAGGGAAATAGAAGAGCCGTTTTAGAGTTCTTCGGGCTAGCGAAAAGGAAAGATTCCGTGTTGACGTGGACCTTTTGACCTGCGGGTTGTGGAGGGAGCGTGCGTCGGCATCATTCATACCCGTGGAGTATCATGAAGTTCACTTATCAAAGCCAATTGATCACATCGAGGAGTTATACATTTTTAGTACCTTCTAGAACACAAGGAATATTATTTTTTATTATAAAAGGTTGATCTAGAAACTCTCTATTTAAAGAGAAGTTTCTTCACATCTTACGCATGGTTGGATTTGCGAGATTCTAACAAATTCTAGTGATGGATCACCAAGATACCCACTTCAAATTTCTAAATGGAACTAACCATTTCTCAAGACACTGTGCATTAACATGGCATCTTTATGATACCCAATTACATTGATAGAACTATGAATGTAACCTCTTCTAATATATACGAAGGATTCAATATCAAATTTAACCTCTACATCTAATTAAAAAAAAATTAATTTTTGAAGTATTTTTTTTAATTGAATTGTTTTTTGATATAAACATTTTATGTTTCACAATTATTATATATTTAATTATTCACAATGTTAATTTATATTTAATTTAACAAAAGTTTTAATATAGATGTAATGTTTTATAAATATTTTAAGTGTCACAATTATTTTATATAATAATAATTTATTTTTAAGGTCATGATATTTGTGTAGGAGATTTTGTTGTTTATAGGATAAGAGATTCTCCCTTAACCATTTGATTGTTATTATTTTATATGATAATAATTTATTTTTAAGGTCATGATATTTGTGTAGGAGATTTTGTTGTTTATAGGAGAAGAGATTCTCCCTTAACCATTTCATTGTTAAGGTGTATGGAGATATATAACCTTCTTCTTTAGTTTTCACCATGACTTCCAAAGTCAAAACACAAATTTTATATTTACAATATTACTTTATAAAAAAACCATGAATTTTATATTTACCATATTAATTTATATAGAAATTTAATTTCATGTAAAGTAAAATAAAAGTTTATACAGAAATTTAATGTCATGTAGTAAAACCAATTATTAATGTTGGATAAGTATAACACTCAAACTATTTGGTGAATTCTATTTCAAGTAAATTGACTTGAAGTAGTAAGATAGTGGTATATAGTGATATAAAAAATAAAAAATTGTTAAACACCATTTCGATTAACCCTTATTTTTTTCAATAGTATTCTTTTCTATTTTATTTTAATAATAGTGCATTAGGTTCAAGGGTATATGAACCTTTAGGTGAATATCTCTTATAACTTTAACATTTTTTTAATGACTGCATGATAAAATTAAAGAAGAGTTGATCATCTCTTCCATTTTAAAGATTTATTTTTAGCATTTTATTTTATCACTAACTTTGTCACTTTTGTCAATTTGTCACATCATTTTGAACATTTTATTACTAGTTAACTTTGTCACTTTTTTACCATCAATTATGAGAAATCAAATATATATGAGACAAAAATTACTATTTTAAATTCCAAAATTATGAAATATATATATATATATATATATATATATATATATATATATATATATATATATAT
>JASDQU010108501.1:35378-47677 GCA_032191745.1 Picea mariana | reverse complement strand
ACCTCTGTCAAAGTCATGGGAGGCAAAGACTCCCTCCGAAATGATACGGTCCCACAACCAGCCACCTTGACCTCCCGATCATCTCCAAGCACTACCTCTACATCTCCACACTGAGTAAGATCTGTCAAGTGCTCATGAACTGATTTCATATGGCGAGAGGCACCACTGTCAATATACCAAGTATCGGGAGTAGTGGTCCTCAAGGATAGACATGCAATCAAGAAAAATTCCTTGTCAAACTTGGTGGAAAACTCATCCACCTCTGTTGAAGCTGTTGTTTGCTTCTTCTTCTTGTTTGGACACTATCCTGCATCGTGCCCAAACTTATGGCAAGCAAATCACCTGACTTTGCTCATGTCTTTCTTCCCTTCACCCTTGGGCTTCTGTCCTCCCTTTGGACCCTTTCTGAACTTCTTCTTGCTAGTGGTAGCAAGAGCCACATTCTCCTCCTCGTGACTTGTAGATGAACTGCCATGCACATAACCTCTCCAGGTCTCCTCTTGAACAAAGTCATCCCAAAGACGTTCCCAACCGGGAAGCTTCTCCCTAGCAACAATGCCCTCCACAAAAACAGCCCATTGTTTGGAAACACCATTCAATTTTGTTCTCACAAGATCACTATCAACTATGGCTTCCCCCACAGCTCCAAGATCATCCCTCACCTGTGTCAATCTAGTAAGGTATGTGACCACATTTTCAGCCTTGGTCATTTTTATGCTCTTTAGTTTTTCCCTCAAAACCATCTTCCGATTCTCATTTGTACTTTGGTACAATTTAGTCAAAGACTCCCACATTTCATAGGCATGTGTCTTCCCCGTCACGTGAGGAATCAAATGATCCTTGATGGCATCAAGAATAAATCTCTTAGCCTTGATGCTCTTCTTATTATAGGCTGCAAGAAGAGTAGCATCAGTAGGTACCACAACAGGATGAGTAGTGGTATTCTCCACAATGTCCCACAACTCGTTCTCTTGCAAAAGCAAGATCATCCTCTCCTTCCAAGAACCAAAATTTACTGCCCCATCAAGTCTGTCTTCAACCCTCAAACCAGTAGCCATGACCCTCTTTCTGCTGAAAATCACAAATTCAAAAATCTACCCTGTGAAGTGACTGCTGTCCCTATTTTCTGTCTGCTGAAATTTCTGCCTCTCTTCAACTCAGCTCTGATACCATGTTAATTTTTCAAAATCCCAACCCAGTTTCAGTCTCGCTGATTTTTCAGCCAAATTTAAATGCCAAACTCAGTTTCAACACTGTTTCAGCATATGTTACAGCCCTATGTTTCAGCATATACTCGCAGCGGTGTTTCAGCATATGACTCAGCACTGTGTTTCAGCATATGTTACAGCACTGTGTTTCAGCATCTGTTACAGCACCGTGTTTCAGCATATACTCACAGCGATGTTTCAGCATAAGACTCAGCACTTTGTTTCAGCATATACTCACAGCGGTGTTTCAGCATATGACTTAGCACTGTGTTTCAGCATATAAAAACTTAACAGAAATAAATTTCAGAACTGAAACATGAGAATTCTGAACATTGTTTTCAACGCAGAAATAAAATATCAGCAATATGCAAAACTCAGAAAATATAGACACAAATATTTTCGGTCTAACTTCGACCCTGGAAAAACCCACAAGGGGAAAACCAGTTAGAGAGGGCTTTGTATTATTTATGAGCTTCTGATAAATTCTTTTATAGCATATTCATCTTCAGATATTTACACAAACTTATCTGGACATTCCTGTAGCTTTGCTCCTCAATTTCTGAACCAGAAATTCGTACAACTGTACGGCAATTAATGTTGTACGGACTGTCACGAAATTCGTGCCAAAACTCTGCTAAGATTCAATTTTTGTGCCACTCAATGTTATTCGGCAGCCTTGTAATGCATGCCAATACTCCCAGAAATTGCAGCTGATGTCTCTTTTCTTCAGCTCGACCTCTCTCTTGCTCTCTCTTGTTCTCTCAACAAAAATGCTTGAGCTCCTCTTGTTCTCTCAACAAGAATGATTCAACTTCCTCTTGCTCTTGGCATCTCACCAAGAGTCTCTTGGCCTCTCACCAAGATTTCTTCTGCTTCTTACCCAAGAATGGGTGCGCCCACTTGCCTTAATCAACCTCATGAGGGAAGGTGAGGAGTTTTCTAATCTAACGGCTGAGATTAGATTAGATGGGTGGCTGAGATTTGGTGTCTCTTCACTCACCCTCACTTTAATCATAAAGTTATCTTTTAATTTGCATCTCACAAATTAATTTGACTAAGACCCACATTCGGCAATTTCTCCCCTTAGGCGCCTAGGGAAGAGAAACACTTGCCTTGGTACTTCATTTTAATTAAAAATTTAATAGAATGTACACCATTTAAGACAACGACAAACTTATCTAGGGGTTCTTTATAATTCAAAATAATTGAGGAAAGCCTAAACTATAAATTTGAGAAAACAAAAATTTGATAAAATTCAATAACATACATTTATGAATCATCCTGAATGGACACATCATTTCCTAATCTGGGTGCTTCCTCAATCACAATCTCCCTTTCAAACACACTCTCAAGTACTCTCTTCTCCACATTAGCCTATATAACACATTTCAAATTTAAAAATTTTAAAAGTTATATTCAAATGATTATATAACACATTAAATTTAAATGATTTTAAGACATTAAATGATACCTGTGAACTCCCACCCTCTTCAAACTCTCCCAATGAGAATTGAGACAAGCCAACCCAAGTACCAGTAGATTGAATAGAGAGTTGTGAACAACACAACTAAGAATTAAATCTAGGATTCAATGTGTTCACAATTATACAAAATTATAAATGTTGTTGATCTCTTATTCAAAAGAGTGGAGATTGAACAACTATTAGAAAAAACATACCCGATTCAATCCATCCAAATTCAAACTTGTCGAATCAAGTCCCCTACCGACTGGAGATTCGTTTAACATATCTCCAAACTGCAATTAATGGCAAGAAGAACTCGATTATTTCTACAGAGACAAGGATATCTAAATCTAGAACTCAAAGTAAACTATCATAAAATGCGTCAAAAGTTTCCTAAATAGATCACATACCAATCTGCGATTCAGGTCATCATTCTGAATGACCTTCTTCCAACCATCCCGACAAAAATTTTCATACTCCAAAACTTCTTTTGCTGACATTGATTCTAAGTCTGCATCTGTTTTATCAACAAATGTGGCCTAGGAATTGGCTTATGCTCGCTGACACTTCATGCCAACATCAACACCATAAAACATAGATTCCAAATTTTCCCCGATTGCAGTCATGGCCTCTTTTCCAACTTCTAATGTAGCCTGAAACTTTGAAAGTGATGCAAATGCCCCTGTTGAGCAAGGTACTAAAGGTTGTGGAAGCCTCGGTAATGCTGCACTTCGATATGACCATTTGTAATCATATGTACGTCATTTACCAGTCCCATAATATTTGGACAGTAGACTAGTATAATCCGGGTGCATATGCAAGAAAAACTCCGCAAAAAAGTGTTTTGCAAAATAGTGTGGAACCTCATCATTCCACGACAATTTCCCATATGCCGCCAAAAATCTGTTATACAGATGTCCGACAAAGTCAGGGTGCTTAAAATATTGCACCTTCAACATTTTCCGCTTTGGGCCCTCTTTGAAATTGAACATGGAGATGGTGTCTTCTTTTGAAACTCTGTTTTTTACTGTCTCTCATTTATCAGGACCCATCACCTCCGACTTTTTCCACCTCATTAGATCGACAAAACTGTCAGTGGTTGGCCCCATCTTCTGATATGCATCCATAAAGTTTTCCAGTGAATGAAAAACAATTTGCAAACTTTGTTTGCTCTCCTGAGAAAGTTCCAAGACCACCAAATCATTTTCCAACCTCTTTTTAACACCTGAGCATCACTCAAGCGTCATTGCTTTAGTATTCCCTTCCCAGGGAAGTTTATCGCCAACTTATGAAGGATAGGTGGATGTTGGCATGTAATCTTCTGTTTCTTCATAACACAACCTCCTAAATTCACCTTCACCCTCTGCACCGACATTTGAATCTTCATGACAGCCACTCTCATTGTCGCCCATTGCTCTAAATTGATTGCCTACACACACATTTGAAAGTAACTTCAAGATTTAACCTCACATAAATTTAAATACAACAAAAATAAACAAAATTTAAGAAACTTACCAGAAATATTCTCTTGTCCAGAGTTATTCCCCACATTTTCAGGTGTAGGAGTGTTGATGTGCAACCTATCTAAGAAGGTTGCATCCATAACACTGGTTTGAACAGGTTCTGTAGTTGATCTATTTAAAGACTCATTTGAAAATCTCCTCTGACGAGATTGTTGGTGCTCACTCGGAGTCTCAGTTGAAGAAGGAGTTCATGTTCTTCCTTCTTGAGAATGCCTAGAGTGTTTGCAAGGAATGTTTGGATAATCTCGTGTCGACATCACTCCTCAATATCTATCTACAATGCAGAGTTTATCAAAAAAAATCCAGAGATGTACACAAGTTCAAGCAATTAAAAACGCAGAGATAAATCAAAGTTTTAAATAATCAAGCCACAGAGGTACTCGCTCATTAGAAGGTGCAAATACTGGTCATTCAACCATGAATCAATCAACTAAAAGATAAGTAAGGGGTCCATAGACAGCATGGCAGATTCTTATCCTTCACTCATCATCCATGCACAGAAAAGCAGGGCATTTGAATCTATAGGTCTTTAAACACTGAAGTGACGATCAATGATTTGGTTGTTGGCCGACTGCTCAGGCACGGATTGATGACTAAAGGGATAAGTGACAGAAGATAAAACCACAAACTTTTCACAATAATCAATAAAACCCACACATAGAAGTCATTGAAATTAGAAGTTGGGTTCGCCAAGGGACTGTCATTCCACTGAGAGGTTTATCATTCACAATCCACATCAAAGAAGAAGACGCAAAAACTAAACATTCATCCATGAATCAATCAACTAAAATATAAGTAAGGGGTCCATAGACAACATGGCAGATTCTTATCCTTCACTCATCATCCATGCACAGAAAAGCAAGGCATTTGAATCTATAGGTCTTTAAACACCAAAGTGACGACCGTCGATTCGGCTCCTGGCCGACTTCTCAGGCAAGGACTGATGACTAAAGAGATAAGGGACAGAAGATAAAACAACAATATTTTCATAATAATCAACAAAACCCACACAAAGAAGTCATTGAAATTAGAAAGTTGGGTTCGCCAAAGGAAATCAATTCAGAAAAACAACAAGCAAGTGGATTCATTAAAAGTTCCCTATGGTTGGATCTACTTAAAAATGTATTAGAACATTTCTTTAATATTCCTTAAAAGTTCCCTATGGTTGGATCCACAAAGACTGCATATAATGTAATGCATTAGAATCCCCAAAACAAAGAGTTTAATCTTCATAACCTCACACAAACTTGTTTTAATCACAAAGAGGTGAAGGTTTTGCATGAACATGGACTATATGCCATTGCTTTAAACTTCCCATTAGCAATGTTTAAATGTCATATTTTTTATAATAATTCCTTTATTATCATGTTAAATGGGATGGGATAGAGGGTTGTTTGTATTCCTAATATAAATTAAATTAAGATGAGGTGGAGCAAATGTAATTTTGCTATATTATATATTTGGATCACTTGAGAGACTTAAGTACAAATTGTTGGATAGTTGTGGATATAGTTGAACTAAATACATAATTTTGAAATATGTTATGGTGACCTAAAGTTACATAAAGGGACCTAATTTTACTATAAACTAAGGGATTTCCACTAAGGGATACATAAAGAGACCTAATTTTACTATTAACTAAGGGATTTCCACTAAGAGCTTTATACCTAATTATTACATAAAGGAACCATATTTCCACTAAGGGATTTCTTAACTATAAACTCCCTTACTTGATATAGTTTCCATATTAAAAGAATGACTAAAACTAGGTACCTAATGTACAGGCACAAGAGACTACTAACATGAAAGAAAATTTGCTACCTATTTCTTAATGGGGGTTGGCATAAATATGCCAATTCTTGGCTAAATAATTTGAGAATGGAGAAGGAGATCACTCTACAGAACATTAATATACCATTAAAAATACTATTAAATAGAAATTCAATGAAATATCAATTTACTTATGAAGCATTTTTGTTAACTAGAAGGTAGGGATAAAATGTTATTTCTAATATAAACTAAGGGATTTCCACTAAAAGATTTCCACTAAGGGATTTACACCTAATTGTTACATAAATGAACCATATTTCCACTAAGGGATTTCTTAACTATAAACTCCCTAACTCCCTTGCTTGATATAGTTTTGAGTTTATTTTTTGTTGATTATTGCACCAAACATCATATCCCTCCATGTCCAAAACCTATTTTTACATAAACAAAATGAACTGTGGTGCACATAAGAAATCTTTCTTTACTAAGTGGTGCACTCTTGTCTGGTCACAGATTGGATAATGTTATATTATAAAACATATGAACTGTGCAAATGTTATATTATATAGTTGGAATTGTTGGATATTTGTGGATATGGTTGAACTAAATACATAACAGTGAAATACTTTATGGTCACCTAAAGTTACATAAAGAGACCTAATTGTGTACTATAAACTAAGGGATTTCTACATTGAGAGGATAACTACCCAAAAATAACTCAATAACATGTGGATATTAAAAGTACCCTATGGTTGGATCCACTATTCATAACCTTACGCACCCACTAATAACAGAAGAAATCTTTAGTAAGTGGTGCACAACAACTTGTTATGCCTTTAATATGGGCACATAAGAAATGTTGCTTTACTAAGTGGTGCACTCTTATCTGATCACAGATTGGATAATGTTATTGTAGTGTCCCCAAGGCCGAGCCCCATTGCAGATCATGTTATATGCAAAGAATTGTAAATATGTTCTATAGGCTGGTGAGCCAAGTTTTGAATAAGTTGTAGGCTTATGAGTTTTGTTAGGCCAGGGAGCCTAAGTGTTGAAGGCCAGGAGCCTGTTGATGTACTTGTATGTATGCAGGTCAATTAATAAAATATAAATACCACCAGTGCAGACCGTCCATGATGAAAGAGTGATGGGGGACTGAGCATCCACAGAGTGGGCAAGGAACTAGGGGATGGAAGGTGGGAAAGGGGCTGGGGTGGAGCCTAGGGGCTAAGCCTAGGGGGCTTAGGCCTGGAATAATATTTTATTATTATTCCTAAAAATCCATGTGCACATTATGCTAACCTAAGTCCTTTGGAAGGGCCCGTGATTTCCCAAGTGGTGGGAGAAGGGCGTACTGATGGAACACATGCAATTCCCAGGGTGACAAGTGTCAAACCTGGTGCATGCGAATATAAGCACCGAGCTGAACCGTGAGTGGGGGATCTTCCTCCATTCGAACCCGAACCTCTGTGCGTGGAACTGGTACGTTGTCTGCCAGAATACCCTGGTTAATCTCTGGCAGCCGTAAAGCCTGTGGTTTGGTCCTGAGGAAATCGTGTACACTCCTGTCCAGAGTTGTGAGTCTGTGTCTATCTCTGAGAAATACCGTGAGCGCATTTCCTGAACCGGAACCATGTGTTAAACTCGAGTGGAAGAATCCCTAGTTGTTTGGGAAAAGCTGAGCTAGCCTGTGCGTGGAGCCTCTGTTCTGGAATCATGCCTGAGATTATCCTGTGACAGTTGAACCGTTTTGGAAAGCACTTATCTGTGTTTTGCGTGGATTGTTGTGACCACGCAGTGCTGGACTGCGTGAGGCTTGTTGGCCTGTGAAGCGACTCCTCCAGGTGAGAGAGTGCGCAGAGGGAGAAGAGAACTCCTGGAAGGAACCCCTGTAGATGTCGTAGAGCCCAGAGAATTCCGGTCCGGTCTATTCCTGTAACCCAAGGTAAGGGAGACTGGCAGCCGAAGGACTGTCTAGGTGACAGAGAAGGTGCACTCTCCTGGGGTAGAACAGGCATGTGGGGAATGAGGGTCTGTGTGCAGTGAGAGTGGGAGATTCCTGGGAGAGATTCTTCCTGTTGAATGTGTATGTGTTGTCTTCCCTGTAACCTCATCCTGAGTCTAGATTCCTTGCCTTGGGGTGGAGCTCGGTCCCAGCTCGGGGGTGACCTAATGTTGAGCTGATGAACAGTGTGGTCTAAGGCTGGGAGGTTCGTGGAAGGCCTGCACTTTGTTGGTGATTTCTCCAGCTAATCAAAGATAAGTAATCTGAATTATGTTTTAATACATTTGACATGACTGTGCTGTTTTGTATCATGTTTTCCGCTGTGTCAATGAATTAATGATGAATGCTATGGAACATTTAATTATAGCAGTACCCATATATTTTACTCTGAGTTTTAAGTGTGTTTAATTCTGGTTAAATGCATTTGTTTTTACATCCATGTAATGAATGATAATTTGAGAGGTTGGGTGAACCTGGGTAGTGAAGGGAATGCTACAAATTGGTATCAGAGCCAAGGTTTCGACACTTATCCTAGATGGGCCAGTGGAGCGGTCTTTGAACCGAAAATGTGAAGAGAAATTGGGCCTGGAATGGCCAATTTCGGACGTTGATTTGTTTCAATGTGTCAAGTAGTTGCTTGACCACGTTTATAAGCTCAGGAGGTATAGCGGTACTATGAAACCGCAGCTGGTGCGGTCTATGACCATAGGGAGACAGGTTTCTACACCAAGGGTGTTAGAACCGTCAGATCTATTCGGGAGGGAAAGTGAACCCTTGCAACCGCCAGATCTGGAGAATGTGCACGAGGTTTAAAACCTCTTGATACTGCACAAGAATTTAAACTCAGGAGGATCGTGAGTCGTCAGATCCCTGGGGAAATTAACCGCCAACCGTCCGCGTTGACGAAAGTTGCGCAGGACTTAAGTCCTCATGGGTGGAGGAGAAGTCCCAAAGAAGCATCGGGATATTCGAACTCAGGAGAATCGAGACCCTGTGATTCTCGAAATCCCGAGGATAGATCATAGCCGTAGAATTCCAAGGTGGACACATGTCAGGAGATTCCACAGAGTCGAAAATCGAAGAATCGGAGTTCTCGAACGCATAGAGGTCTTGTTCCACGGAATCGCGATCCGCGATTTCACGACGAAATCTGGACCGTTCATTTAGTGGACACGTGGCAGAGATCCGCACCATCGGGGAAAGTCTCGACAAGGAGTGAGTCCATCGGTGTTGGAAGTTCATCGGGAAATCGGGAACCCCGGTGACAAGTGATTCATACACTTTGAAACTCCAAACCCCGAAACCCCGACGAGAGCTTTGAGTACGGTCACGGGGTAGAGGTCACATGGACCTGACTTAACCGCGAGGGGATAAAGCGAAAGGCACATCGGCATATCAGGAATCAGGATATCGGAGATTCCGGAGGCAAAGGTTTCGCGCATGAGAAAATCGCGATACGCGATTTCCCGATAAGGCTTAGGTGCGTGGGGCCACATCGACTGTCAGGAGGACAGGTGGTAGAATTATAGCAACAGGAGAAAGGACTGTTGACAAGTCAACGATTGGGACCCATCGGAGATCCCGTGAGCGTCTGAGCATGATATTTAAACCGCCGAAACCCGACGGGGTAGGGTGGAGGTCATATAGTATGGTCCTGTGGACCAGAGGTTGAACCTAGGGAGCGAGCCAATATAAAAGCATATCGGGAATCGTAGGATCAGAGGTTGCGCATGCATGTGCATCACGACGTCACAAATTCTGAAACCCCGATAAGAGGATTGACCACGGTCAGGGCTCATGGTCATATGAGTCACGGGCTAGGCTCAGGAGAGCTAGCACGTAAAAAGGGTCATCGGAGATCGGGAATCCGAGAGGATAGTAAACTTTGACATCAGGAGTTGCGAAACTCCGAAACTCGAAGTCCCGAAATAACTGAAAACGCAAGTTTCGGTAAACCGAAAAACACAGAGCCATATAGAACTCAGAAAACTTGTGAAGCTGAAATAACTTTCATTCTTGTTCGTATTAATTATGAATAGTGTGGGATATTCATGAAGTTTAATGGCCTGACAATTTGAATTGGATTGCACAGAGTGTGTGTTCCGAATACAACAGAGGCCAAAACTCCAGACAATCAACACCAAGTATGGAGTGGGAAAGAATGCCAATTATCCCTGAAATGGAAGATGATCAAGAAGGAAAGGATGTTAACCAAGGTGTCGAGGGATCGCACTCTAATGGGCATGGAAAAGAAATGGATAAGGGAGGACATATGATGAAAATCATTGAAGAGTTACAAAGAGAGGCTAAGGAACACCGAGCTGATAGCAGAAATCTCATGAAAGTCAGAGATCGGCAAGGGAAATTAAACTTAAGATTCATGCAGAGTCTGGAAAGAATAGAGAAGAAACTTGAGAAAGGAAGAGACTCAAGTACGACAGAGAGTTGAAGAAATCGTGGGAGAAGAAGCAGGTCGAGGAGTGGAAGCCGACATCACAGTCGCTCCCAAAGACGTTCTGGCAGTAAGACACACAGCAGTTCAAGCCCATCACCTACCAGAAAACATCAGAAATCTGAAAGGGAGAAATTGAAAGGAGAAATGAATAAAATTAAACCTCCAACATTTGATGGGAAGCACAAGAAGGAGGAAGATGTTGAGACGTGGTTGCTTGGCATGAAGAAATATTTTCAGCTGCAGAATTATTCCTCTCATGCAGAGGGAAGAATTGCAACCAGCTGAAAGGAAAAGCGTCCATGTGGTGGGATCGGTTTGTGCAAGTGCAGCACATCAAAGAGAAAGAGGTCACGTGGAGGGAGTTTAAGGGGTATTTCGAGAAGAAATACCTGACAAAAAGGTACTATGATAGAAAGATGAAGGAGTTATTTGAACTCAAACTGGGCAACATGACCATTGATGAGTATGAACGGAGTTTTCTGGAATTACTGAAGTATGTTCCATTCGTCAAAGACGAGGCTGTCAAAATTCAGAGGTATCTGAGTGGACTGCCACCTTCCATTGGTGACAAGATTCAATATGATGATCCCAAGACCATGGAAGAGACCATAAGAAGGGTGAAATGCCTATACGAACAACAGAGAGAAAATCCTACCTTTCAGAAGGCTTGGGATAACCAGAAGAGGTTTAAGAAAGAACAGAGGCAGAAGGGAAGCAAGCCTTCCTTTTTCAGAAATAGTCCTTGGGGACAGTCAACTTTTAAAGAGCCCAGAAAAGTTGAAGGGAGTGAACAAATGTCAAGGCCCCCAACCATGGAGTGTTGGGGCTGTAAAGGGAATCATAGGTACAGAGACTGCCCCCACAGAAAGGACAAGTCAAGAACTGTCCATGTTGTTCAGCAACCTGAGACAGTGGAGGATATGGGCAGCAGAATGTCGAGGATCTACGCAGCCCTGGACAACAAGCAAGCAGAATTTCAATCACATATTATTGAAGTGGAAGGTATGATCAACAACTGACCACTTGTTATTTTGATTGATTCAGGGGCTAGTCATAGTTATGTAGACCCTAGGGTGGTGGAAAGTTTGCATCTAACGAAGACCAAACATGGGAAGTCTTGGTTAGTGCAGTTAGCCACAGGAACCAAGTGGAAGGTCACTGAATTGGTTAAGTCCTGTTCAGTGGACATGAAAGGAATGAGCACTAAGGCTGACTTGAACATTCTGCCTTTAGGCTCATATGATTGCTTAATTGGTATGGATTGGTTGGACCAGCACCATGCCCTTCTGGATTGCCGAAACAAGAGATTTACATGTCTGGACGAAGAAGGAAATCAGGTAACAGTCCAAGGAGTTCCCAGAGCTGTGGCTGTTAGAGAAATCTCAGCTATGCAACTAAAGAAATGTTACCGAAAAGGCTGTCAATTATTTGCAGCCCGGGTGGAAGAAGTATTCCAAGATGCGGTCTCAAATCTAGAAGACCACAGGGTGCTCAAAGAATTCGAAGACGTGTTTCAGGAGGTGCCTGGACTACCTCCAAAGAGGGACATCGATTTTTCTATAAATCTAATGCCTGGAGCAGCTCCAGTTTCGAAAGCTCCTTATAGGATGAGCACACCAGAGCTGAAAGAGTTGCAACTGCAGCTCGAAGAGATGTTAAAGAAAGGGTATATTCGTCCCAGCGTATCACCGTGGGGAACCCCAATCCTATTTGTGAAGAAGAAAGATGGGACGTTGAGGCTGTGCATCGACTTTAGACAGTTGAATAAAGTCACTGTCAAGAACAAATATCCTCTGCCAAGGATTGATGATCTTTTTGATCAGTTGAAGGATGCGAAAGTATTTTCGAAAATAGATCTTCGATCGGGATATCATCAAGT